>CM021100.1:335861152-336021561 GCA_007115665.2 Sequoiadendron giganteum | reverse complement strand
GTCATGAGACTCTATTTTTCATCATCTTCAAATTCCTTTTAGCCACTATAGGTGCCTGAATGTGAAGATTTAGTTAAAAATAGTAATTTTACTATCTAGTTTGGCCAAAAATTGTATACCACTATTGTGGGATCACCCATATTGTTATTCCTTTCGAAGATTTCTGGTTAAAATAAACACCTTTATTTGCTTTCTGGTTAAAATAAATTTTAATTTAATTCATTGAATACCTTAGAAGGTAGCTAACACCTTGTAAAGTAAGCAGAGAATCGATAAGAAATCTTATTATATCGGTTCAACTTTTGTTATATTTGTCATCTCAATGGGTGATAGAATATTGAGTTAGGTGACAAAATTTTTAACCAACAGATTTTTGGTGACTCTACTATGGAGAACTAATATTTTTTTTGTATCATTTTGATTTTGATTTTTTAGTTATGGTTCTTCAAAGGCGTAACGCTGCTATCCTCCAACCCAATGTAGATTGGGTAGTTGGTGATCAAGAAGATATAGTTACTGGCCTTGGAATTCTTGCTTGGAACCAAAGAAGAACCAACCTTTAGTATCATGAAGATAATGAAGTATTGGAAAAATCAGAAAAACATGGTGAGATGATAAGAGAGAATGCTTTACATTTTGAGAATGCTCAAGAAATTATCTTTGTAGAGAATATTACACCTGTGGCCAAAAGAGTCAGAGTTCCTGTAGTGACAATCCCATACCACCAGGCTAGGAATCATGTGAACAATAGACAAAATATTCCACGAAACCATTAGTGAGTGGAATTTGGCAACTTTGTAATCCTTTTTTTTTGTTCAATTATGGTGCCTAAAAGGTACATGAGGGGAGATAAAAATAAAGGGATCACTAATGAATATTTTTAGTTATTAAGTTATTAGAGGCAGTCAGTTTTTCAATTTTCCCATCTAACCAAAAGGTTAAATCTAAATCCACTAGTAGAACACTGTCTCCCACACCTAGTCCTATTGCCGTTAGGGTTCCTAGTACATCTTTTCAAGTTTTCCTTTTATCTTCTACAATTCTTCTGTTGTAGATAAATTTCCCTATCGCTAACCCCATTGTAATGGATCAACCTCTACCAGTGCTATTGGTAGCTATAATAGCCCCCCCTCACTTTCGGAGTTGGAGCTCAGTTACATGATTTTCCGAAGGGTGTAGGAAAAATTACCGAAGTTTAGTTGAGATGGGAAGTTTTCTCCTGAGGAACACATGCAAGATATTTTCGCCAGTTCTTCTATCCTAGCCATACAACATGAACATGTTTCCATGACATTTTTTGCAAAATATCTAATGGATGCCCCTACTGATTGGTTTTATTCCCTCCTAAATGGTACTATCAATAATTGGGCTACTTTTAGAATAATATTTGAGGATAGATTCAAGACTGCTTAAAATGATCAGGACCTAGTTACACAATTGGGGTCTATGAAGAAGGAGATTCATGAGTCAATGAGAGAATTTGTAGCTAAATTTAACAAATTGTTCAATATATTTTTTGCAAATATGAGGCCAAGAAGTGAGTTGTTAAATTATATGGTTATCAATGCTATGTCACCCAATGTAATCTTCACTCTAAAAGAGGAGTTTCTGATGTAGGAGTTGCTCAATAGTTGTGGGAAAGTAGAAGAAATAATTGCAAACTGGTAAGTCTTTGCCCAAAAATTGTACTAACCCAGTTATACAGAGGTTGGCTAATAGTATAACTACTCTAAGGAGAGATATGTCAAAGGGCCCTTCATAGAAACCTTATTAGGATGTCCCTAGAAGAGATTATAGTAATTAGGGAACCCCCAACAAAACATCATCTTTGGGTGCCCCAGCTCAAAGGTTGACAATTTAATTTTCCCCTTATTCAAGCAAGAATTATTGGATGTTGTGGTTGTGTTACAAATACATTTTTTTCACTGATGTCAACACTATTAGCATTTTAATCTTATTAAGGTTGTATATGTCAAGGAGATTGAGAAAATTGTAAAAATTATAGTACAGGCAACCAGTGGAGGTGAAGAGGTCAAAAATGTTGGTAAGCTATGTATTTTGAAGATCTGAAGGTGCACTTCAAAGGGTTTGGTGTTGAACCTTTCTAATATGTTGCATCAAAGTTTCAGTGGTGCACATGAAGTTTTGTGGAAGTTATGATGATTCAGTCTCTGTAGATGGTGTTCTTGGCTGACATTGTGGTGTTAGCATGTTGCGAATCCATGAGGATTAATATTTTATTGTTTGGTATGTTTGGAGATATTTTTTTGGGTCCTCATTATGTTATGGTAGACATGTGTTGGTACACATTCAAATTTATTCATGTATCAAGGCCGACAATTGTAATTTATTATTTATTTGTGGCTGATTGGATACTTAATGCAAATATGTGTAGTGGATATATATACAAGAATTTTTTCCTCATTTAGGAGTGTTCTCGAGTATACAAGTGATGTAAAACTGTGAATAAAGGTTAAATAATTTAGAGCAGAGTGTGGAAGATTTTGAAGAGTTTTTAGTGTGCCTAACTAGAAATGTAATCAGGCTTTTGCAAAAGCTATTTTCTCAGTTCAATTGATCAGATGGATTGAATTTGTTATTGTATGTAAGGCAGTGAGCCTTCCCTTTGAGCACTGTGCTCTAGGAAGTGTGCATGAATGCAAGTGCATTCTCTTTTATTCTTCATTATACTTCTAATAGGGTATAATCTTGTGGACTAACATCCACCATGGTTTTCCCCGTAACAGATTTTGCACGTATAAAATCTTGGTGTTCATGTGTCTCTTATGTTTTTTTCTTATGCTTGTACTATTAAGTATCAGATATATGATATAAGGATTGGTTAATGTTACATAAAATTTATTTTCATAACAATTGATTCAACTGAAGTTGTCTATCCTTGTATTTCCAAAAATTGGTATCAATGCTAGTTCCTTTGAAAGAATCCTAACAACTTGAGGTGATCCGAGATGGGATCATTTAAGAAGGATAGTCCTAGATTTGATGGTACAAACTACTCTTTGTGGAATTTCAGGATGGAATGTCATTTGAGGTGCATTGGTGAACCTTTCTTGTAGATGACACAAATTGCATATAATATTCCTTAGAATGGTCCCTCCTCTAAAGATGAGTTCAAGCAATAAAAAATTAATACTAGGTTAGTAGAAACATTGGTGAGTGATTTGAAAGATTCAAAAATGACAAATGTGATGGGATTGATGACTGCATATCAGATTTGGAAAAAGCTGGAAACAATGTATGAAGGAGATGTATTAGTGAAAATTGCTAAGCTACAAATTCTAAAAGGAAAATGGGAGAGCTTGAAGATGAGTGAATATGAGAACATATTTTCCCTCTTGCATAAGAAAATGAATTGGTGATAGACATTATATGTGCCAATGGAATTATGAATGATGATGAAATTGTGGCTAAGATAATTAGATTTGTGCCTCCTTCCTACAAGAATAAATCTCATGCTATTGATGAACTCAAAATAGTGAAAAATATTACAAAAGACATGTTGATTGGAAAAAAATTTGCATTTAAATTAAGTGAATTTGGTGAGTCTACTCCTAAGATTGAATCTTCATTCAAGGCAACTATATCTGGGAAAAAGCAATATGATTCAGGAGAGAGTTTGTAGAGAACATTCAGATATGAATATGAGATGAAGCGGATTGAAGAGGAAGTAAGGGAATTGGATGAACTAGAAGCATTTATTGTGAAAATAGAACCAAGAGGTCATGGTAATTACAAAGGAGAGTTACCTATTAAATTCTTTTATTGTAGTAAGATAGGTCATTTTTCTTCTAGGTGTCATGAAAGAGTTTTAAAATATAAGCCTGAGAATACTAGATCTCAAAGAAAGTGATATCATGTTGAAGAAGGTATAATTGATGAAGAATATGATAAAGAAACTTGAAATGAAGATGAATGGGTATTTATTGCTATCAAACAAAATGGTCAGGTGTCCACTAAATCTTCTAGTAATGTAAATGCTGAGAAATCTCTTGCAGCCAAAGTTGAAGAGAAAGATGAGTGGGTAATTGACAACGGATGCTCACATCATATGATTGGTGACAAAATAAAATTTGTAAGCTTGTAAGAGTATGATGGTGGTGAAGTGAGGCTCGATGACAACACTTTTGGTATGATTTGTGGCAGAGGTACTATTTCTTTTGGTGGTAAGCACAATAGTGATGATGTTCTCTATGTAGAAGGCCTAAAGCATAACTTGTTGAGTATTGGACAAATGGTAGAAAAAGGATAAAATTTACAGTTCAAGAATGGTAAGTGCAAAATAACAGGAAGTTTAGGAAATATAATTTCTTCAGGAACAAAAACAAAATGTAATATCTTTCATTTAAGTACTACTAGTTAAAGTTGTTTTATTTCTCAAATTGATGTAATTTGATAATGGTATAGGAGGTTATGTCATGTGAACTTTGATTAAATTTTCAATATAAGTTCTACTCAAGGAGTCAGATATTTACCAAAGTTAGTGAAGCCTACTAACACTATGTGCAAGGAATGTCAGATGGGAAAGAAAACAATACAACTCTAATGGAGTACTAGATTTAAAACATACTGATCTATGTGGTCCTTCAAGAATCAGAAGCCTACAAGGTGAAAGGTACTTTATGTTACTCAATGATGATTATTCTAGAATGATATGGGTTGCTTTATTGAGAGAAAAAAATGAAGCACTAGAAAATTTAAAAAAATTTAAAGCCATGGCAGAGAATGAGACAGGTCAAAAGATCAAATGTCCAAGGTTAGATAGAGATGGTGAATTTACTTCATGGGAATTCAATTCTTTATGTGAAGAGCATGGAATTCAAAGACAACTATCTACTCCCTAGACCCCCCAACATAATGGATTTGTTGAAAGAAAGAATAGGACCATTCCAGACACTACTAGAACCATGATGTTGAAAGCAAGTGTTCCTCATTTCTACTAGAGAGAATCCATAAGTACTACTATGTATACTATTAAAAGGTTGAATTTCAACAATAATTATTGTAAGACACCTTTTGACCTATGGTTTGGTTATAAGCCTACTGTCAAATACTTCAATTTTTTTATAAGAAAATGATACATCAAGAGAGATGATCCTATAGGTAAGTTTAATGTTATAAGTAATGAATGAATCTTCCTAGGAAACTCTAAAAATAGAAAAGCTTATCGGTGCTTTAATAAAAGGCGGACAAAAATAGTTGAAAGCCAAAATGTTAAGGTTGATGAAGATATTGGTAAATCATCCAGAGTGAGTGATTATGATTCAAATGATCAACATGATGATGCTGACAATTATGCTCATACGCATGATCAACTTCAAATTGTTCTGATGAATTAAGAAAATTGAGAAGCAGAAACAAGAAAGTGCAAAAAAAGATCACAAGAACAAGAGTTAAGAGAAAAATTCAAAAATCCTAAGTATGTGAGAATAAATCATTTTGATAGTCAGATCATAAGAGACAAAACGAAAGGTGTGCAAGCTAGAAGAAGAGTTCTAGAAGAATATTGTCTAATTTGTAAAGGTGAACCTAGAAATATAAGAAAAGCGTATGAAGATGAGCATTGGATGAAAGCCATGAAAGAAGAAATATTGCAGATACAAAATAATAATACATGGGATCTTGTCCCTAGACCTCAAAACAAAAATATGATTGGTACCAAGTGGGTGTTTTGGAATAAGCTGAATGAACAAGGTAATGTGGTTAGAAACAAAGAAATATTGTTTGCAAAGGTTACTCTCAAAAGGAAGGTATTGTTTTTGAAGAATCTTTTTCTCCTATTGCTAGAATTGAGGCTATTATGCTACTTCTTTCTTATGCTACTTTCAAGAACCACAAATTTTATTAGATGGATGTGAAGTCAACATTTCTGAATGGTGAACTAGAAGAAGAATTTGATGTTAAACAACTAGATGGATTTCAGTTGACTGATGAAAAGGACATGGTATGTCGATTTAAGAAATATCTATATGGACTAAAGAAAACTCCTAGAGCTTGGAATGCTAGATTGGAAAAATATTTATTAAAGCTTGGATTCAGTAAAGGTACTATTGACAACAATTTGTATTTCAAGTTGGATGAGAACAAATAATTGATCATTGAAGTCTTTGTTGATGATATTATCTTTGAAGGAGATGATGATTTGTGTATGAAGTATGCTGATGAAATTAAAATTCAATTTCAAATGTAAATGATAGGAGAAATAAAATTCTTTTTGGGATTGCAAATCACTCAGTTAGAAGATGGGATCTTTATATCCCAGTCCAAATATGTAAAAGAGTTACTGAAAACATTTGGCATGGAAGAAGAAATCTTGTTAGTACACCTATGGTGACCGGATGTAAACTCACACAGAATGATGAATCCCCTACAAAAAATCAAACAAGGTATAGATCGATGATTCGTGCATTGTTCTACTTGACTTAAAAGGCCAAATATAATGAGTTTTGTGTGCATGGTTTCTAGATTTCAAGTTGATCCTATAGAGTGCCATCTAACTACTCTGAAAAATAATATTTAGATATCTGATAGGGACACCTAATCTTGGTCTTTGGTATCCAAAGAATGATGATCTTAATCTAAGTTCTTTTAATGATGTTGATAGGGCAAGAGATATAGATGACATGAAGAGTACTAGTGGTGGTTAATTCTTCTTAGGTAAGAATTTTGTATCTTGGTTAAGCAAAAATAAAAACTTAGTTTCATTATCTATTGTTGAGGCAAAGTACGTTGCTACTGTAAACAATTGTACCCAAGTGTTATGGATGAAGCAAATATTGAGCGAAGTCAAAATTAATTATGAAGAACTCCTTCCTATATTCTATGACAACTCAAGAACCATTAACATTTCTAAGAATCCAGTAATGCATTCAAAGACAAAGGCTATATCCATCAAGTATCACTTCTTGAGAGACAAAGTGAGTGACAAAGAAGTCATATTGGAGTACATACCTACCAAAGAGAAAATTTCAGATATCTTTACAAAGTCATTTCCTAGGGATACTTTTAAGTACCTCAAAGGAAAGTTAGGGCTAATTTCTCCTCCCAATCAGAACAAAGATGTAGGTATTTGCATCAGTATGTGAATTCATTTCTATATCATATTTCAAATTGATATTATGGTGAATGCTACTTAGGGGGAGTGGTCAGCTATTTTAGAGATTGAAATTAGAGGATATGTATGTTTTCAATTGATCTAAAAGGGGGAGAGAAGATGGGATCTTTATATCCCAGTCCAAATATGTAAAAGAGTTACTGAAAACATTTGGCATGGAAGAAGAAATCTTGTTAGTACACCTATGGTGACCGGATGTAAACTCACACAGAATGATGAATCCCCTACAAAAAATCAAACAAGGTATAGATCGATGATTCGTGCATTGTTCTACTTGACTTAAAAGGCCAAATATAATGAGTTTTGTGTGCATGGTTTCTAGATTTCAAGTTGATCCTATAGAGTGCCATCTAACTACTCTGAAAAATAATATTTAGATATCTGATAGGGACACCTAATCTTGGTCTTTGGTATCCAAAGAATGATGATCTTAATCTAAGTTCTTTTAATGATGTTGATAGGGCAAGAGATATAGATGACATGAAGAGTACTAGTGGTGGTTAATTCTTCTTAGGTAAGAATTTTGTATCTTGGTTAAGCAAAAATAAAAACTTAGTTTCATTATCTATTGTTGAGGCAAAGTACGTTGCTACTGTAAACAATTGTACCCAAGTGTTATGGATGAAGCAAATATTGAGCGAAGTCAAAATTAATTATGAAGAACTCCTTCCTATATTCTATGACAACTCAAGAACCATTAACATTTCTAAGAATCCAGTAATGCATTCAAAGACAAAGGCTATATCCATCAAGTATCACTTCTTGAGAGACAAAGTGAGTGACAAAGAAGTCATATTGGAGTACATACCTACCAAAGAGAAAATTTCAGATATCTTTACAAAGTCATTTCCTAGGGATACTTTTAAGTACCTCAAAGGAAAGTTAGGGCTAATTTCTCCTCCCAATCAGAACAAAGATGTAGGTATTTTCATCAGTATGTGAATTCATTTCTATATCATATTTCAAATTGATATTATGGTGAATGCTACTTAGGGGGAGTGGTCAGCTATTTTAGAGATTGAAATTAGAGGATATGTATGTTTTCAATTGATCTAAAAGGGGGAGAGAAGATGGGATCTTTATATCCTAGTCCAAATATGTAAAAGAGTTACTGAAAACATTTGGCATGGAAGAAGAAATCTTGTTAGTACACCTATGGTGACCGGATGTAAACTCACACAGAATGATGAATCCCCTACAAAAAATCAAACAAGGTATAGATCGATGATTCGTGCATTGTTCTACTTGACTTAAAAGGCCAAATATAATGAGTTTTGTGTGCATGGTTTCTAGATTTCAAGTTGATCCTATAGAGTGCCATCTAACTACTCTGAAAAATAATATTTAGATATCTGATAGGGACACCTAATCTTGGTCTTTGGTATCCAAAGAATGATGATCTTAATCTAAGTTCTTTTAATGATGTTGATAGGGCAAGAGATATAGATGACATGAAGAGTACTAGTGGTGGTTAATTCTTCTTAGGTAAGAATTTTGTATCTTGGTTAAGCAAAAATAAAAACTTAGTTTCATTATCTATTGTTGAGGCAAAGTACGTTGCTACTGTAAACAATTGTACCCAAGTGTTATGGATGAAGCAAATATTGAGCGAAGTCAAAATTAATTATGAAGAACTCCTTCCTATATTCTATGACAACTCAAGAACCATTAACATTTCTAAGAATCCAGTAATGCATTCAAAGACAAAGGCTATATCCATCAAGTATCACTTCTTGAGAGACAAAGTGAGTGACAAAGAAGTCATATTGGAGTACATACCTACCAAAGAGAAAATTTCAGATATCTTTACAAAGTCATTTCCTAGGGATACTTTTAAGTACCTCAAAGGAAAGTTAGGGCTAATTTCTCCTCCCAATCAGAACAAAGATGTAGGTATTTGCATCTGTATGTGAATTCATTTCTATATCATATTTCAAATTGATATTATGGTGAATGCTACTTAGGGGGAGTGGTCAGCTATTTTAGAGATTGAAATTAGAGGATATGTATGTTTTCAATTGATCTAAAAGGGGGAGAGAAGAATGTGAAAAAATAGGAAAGAAGAAGGGAAAAAAAAGTGCACAATCTCAAGGGGAGATTGTTGATGAAGATTTAGTTGGGTTGATGGTATTGGGTATGTGCAAGATCATGATGGGCCAAAAAGTGGTGATATGTAAGTGATATGATGGCCCATGTGGCTGATGACTTTTTTTTTACCCAAAATTGATGAAACCAAAAGGGTTTTTAAAAGAGATTCTCAACTTTCCACCAATATAAATAATTATTTACTTTGAATTTAATAAATATTTATTATTCATTTTCTATTGGAATTATGAATAAATTCCTAATTGATAGGCTGATTGAAAAAGATCTATAGCTTTCAAACCATATTACATTTTTTTAATCTGAAACATATGTCACATTCTATGCTTTTCATACTATGGGATTAAAATAAAAATTGAATTTCATCAATTTTTTACCAAGTTTAGGTGGTCAGACATACAAGTTTTAATATTTTTTAAAAGTTGTAATAAAAAGTTCATAATTAATTATTTACTTGGAAAAAAATTACAAAAAAACATGAGTCCTCTACTTATATCTAAAATATTATAAAAATGTATTATCATTTTATTATGGTTAGGGTGGTCAAACAGACACCTATTTCTTTTTTTCCCCTCAAATTTATGTACTATTGAATTAAAATTTCAAATTTTCACCAAATAGATTTAAAAAAAATAAAATAAAACTAGTAGTTTAGAAACTACATTCAATTTTATACATATTATATTGTTACATATATTTGAAATAATATAGATAACTTATTTAATTTTT
Source organism: Sequoiadendron giganteum (assembly GCA_007115665.2). Classification (NCBI taxonomy): domain Eukaryota; kingdom Viridiplantae; phylum Streptophyta; class Pinopsida; order Cupressales; family Cupressaceae; genus Sequoiadendron; species Sequoiadendron giganteum. The sequence continues at coordinate 336,011,597 of CM021100.1, read as the reverse complement.
CACGTCAAGTTTCCTAACTCTTATTTTTCAAAATTTATTTGCCGCTTAAGGGAATATCTTTCCCATGATGATCCTGCACATACCCTATTATTTTGCACATCATGCATTGTGATCAATGCCAAAAGGGGAGATTTTTGGATGGTGTGGTTGTGTTTCTGATACATTGTTTTCATTGATGTCAATAATATTAGCATTTTAATCTACTGAAGGCTATATATATCGAGGAGATTGAGAAAATTGTAAAAATTATAGTACAGGTAGTCAGTGGAGCTGAAGAGGTCAAAATATTGGTAAGCTTTGTATGTTGAAGATCTAAAGGTGTGCTTCAAAGGGTTTGGTGTTGAACCTTTCTAGTATGTTGTCTGAAAGTTTTAGGGGTGCACAAGAAGTTTTGTAGAAGTTAAGATGATTTGGTCTCTATAGATAGTGTTCCTAGCAGACATTATTTGGTGTGTTTGGAGATGTTTTTTTGGGTCCTCATTATATTATGGCTGACTTGTGTTGATACGCATTGAAATTTTTTCATGTATCAAGGCTGAAAGTTGTAATTTATTCTTTATTTGTGGTCGACTATATAGTGAATGAAAATATGTGTAGTAGATATATATACAAGATTTTTTTTCTCATTTAGAAGTGTGCTCAAGTGTACAAGTGATTTGAAAGTGCGAATAAAGGTCAAATCATTCAAATCAAAGTGTGGAAGACTTTGAAGAGGATTTAGTGTGCCTAACTAGAACTATAATCAGGCTTTTCTAGAAACTATTTTCTCAGTTCAATTCATTAGATGGATTTAATATTATTATTGTATGTAAGGAAATGAGCCTTCCCTTTGAGAAATGTGCTCTAGGAAGTGTGCCTGAATGCAATTACGTTCTCTTTTATTCTTCATTATACTTTAAAACGGTATAATCTTGTGGACTCACATCCATCATGTTTTTTCCCCCAACAAGGTTTCCACATATTAAATCTTGGTGTTCATGTGTCTCTGATGTGTTTTTCTTATGCTTGCATTGTTAATTATCAGATATGTGATATAAGGGTTGTTTAATATTCTATAAAAATTATTTTTGTAACAACTGATTCACCCCCCCTCTCAGTTGTCTATCCTTGTTTTTCCAAGAAGAATAACCATGGGGAAAATTGTCCAAAGATGATCCAATTCATGCAGAGGATGTCAACCAATGAAGGTGAATAGGAGCCATATGTGGAAGATCTAGGTCCATCTCAAGACTCACACCTATATTTCTTTGAAAATTTTCCAGACTCCAAAGCTAAAGAGGATGTATATGTAAGAGTGGACAACCCAAATTGTCCCATATTTATAATGGCTAAATATATAAGAGGGGAGGCATCTGCTTCATCATCCAATCCTAAACCATTGTGGAAAAAATAAAATATATCAAAGAAAAATGCATCGAAAAGTATTAAAACTGAGGTAATCCCTACACATTTCTTTGATTTCTTTGTCACTTTCCCATTTGATATAGTTGAATCATGTAAAAATACAAAATTCCAGATTACCCAAGTTGAATATCTAATGCTTATAATCCTACAAAGTTAGATAGATTAGTCAAATGCAGTAAGCAAGAGCCTTTACCCTCTCAGTGTAATGCTCAAGTGCCCCCAAAACATTAAATCCCTATGGAAGACCAAGTCTGCACTAATTCTAGTGGAAAAAATTCATCACAACCAAACCTCTTTGCAAAACAAGAACCATTTTGTGTGTCATTATATATCATGGGTTTTAGATTGAGTAATTTTATTATTGATTCTGGAGCCTCAGAGAATGTGATGCCAACCAAAATAGCGAATGCTTTAGGTTTTTATTTTACATATTCATAGGGTAAATTTTATATTATAGATGGTTCCCTTGTTCCTGTTATAGGTTAGATCAAATATGCTCAGGTAGCTTTAGCTTTTTTCCCTAAGAAGATATTTAAATTAATTATACAAGTTGCTAATATTCCAGCTAGTTATGGAATGCTCTTGAGAAAAATATTTTGTAAAGATTTGGGTTGGGAGATATGAATGGATTGGTGACATGCCTTGATACCATTATAAGAGAAGAAAGTGTGCCTAAACCCTAAGCCCAAAGCCAAGTTTATTGTTCTAAAGTTTGGTGATCCAAGAGTAGATATTTTATTTGTTGAAACATTGCCTAGTACCTAGATGTGTGATTTTGATAATGAAGGAGACTTGAACCTTATAAATCCATATCTAATTGATAATTTATGGATAGTTGAGTTTTATGGGAGTTGTTCTAACATTGTATTATTTGCAGGAGTAGTTTTAATCTCACCAGATGGCTATAAGTTTCCCTTTGTATTCAAGTTGAAATTGGCTAATACTAATAACATAGCTGAATATGAAGCCCTATTGCTTTGTCTAAGTGTGGCTAAAGAAAGAGGTATTAAGAAATTATGAGTTGTGGAAGATGATGAATTAGTGGTGAAGCAGGTCAGAAAGTTTAATACTGTAAAAAATGGTTGGCTTAGATATTATAGAATTAGAGTTTGGGATTGTATAGAATATTTTGATTCCTTTTTCGTAGAATCAATTCCAAGAGATTAGAATACTAGGGTTTTTTCTCTAGCGGTCTCAGCATGATTACTCTTGCAACACCCTAAATTTAAAGATAAATCATTCTAGATTGATATCCTCTATTGACACAAAGTTCATGACAATGTAAATCATTGGCAGGTGTTTAATAATGGCAAAAAAATAATTGCATTTTTGGAGAAAGCTAAATATTTTTCTAGTATTTTCTTCAAAGGAAGTAGTGATAAAAGAACTGAGGTCCTTGAAGAATAAATTAGTGCTTCATATGGAAGAGAACCTAAGATTATTCAATTAAAAGGAAATAAATTTCCTAAAGGTTTGGTCTCCCTTGAAGAATTGTTCAACAAGCATGAACAATATTTAAGCAAAAGAAAGAAGTTTCAATTGCATCAGTTGCTGAAATTGACAAGGTTAGTATTAGTATAGAGGATGATCCCAATCTTTTATGCATTGGTAAAAAATGATATGCTTAGGAGAAGGAGAGTTTGATCTCTTTTCTAATTAAATACAAAGACATTTTCCAGTGGTGTTATGTTGATTTAAAAAAATTCATAAATGGAGAATTACAACATAAGATACCATTAAAGCTTGGTTTGGTGCCCTATAGGAAGAAGCAGCAAACTTATAATCCCAAAGTTGCAAAAGCTATTTTTAGAGAAATTGAAAAGATGTTGAAGGTGAAGATTATCTACCCTATCCATCATTCAACATGGGTAGCCCATATAGTTCTTGTGAGGAAGAAAAATGGATACATCAGAATATGTGTTGATTTTAGGAACTTGAATCAAGCTTCTTTACAAGCTAATTATTCATTACTTGTGATGGATCATATCTTCTAAAGTTTTTGCAGTTCTGAAATGATGTCTATGCTTGATGTATTTTACGGTTATAATCAAATATAGGTTTCTTGAGAAGATTAGCATAAAAATGATTTCACTACTCCCATTGGTGTTTTTGCATACAGTAGAATGCCTTTCAGTCTTATAAATGTAGGAGCAAAAATTCAAAGAACAATGGATTTTTCATTTGGGGATTTGAGGAACAAAATCATTTTGATTTAACTAGATGACTTAATAGTCTTCTCAAAGAAGAGAGCTAATCACCAGCATGATTTGGAAGTAGTAGTACAACATTGTAGACATGAGGGAATCTCTTTAAACCCTAAAAAATCATTTTTTGTAGTAACATAAGGAAATATCTTAGGTCATATTGTTTCAAAGGGTGGGATTCAAGTAGATCTTGAGAAATTAAATGCAATTATGCAGCTAAGATTACCTTCCAAAAAGGATGGTACTAGGTCTTTATTCGGTCAAGTAAATTTTCTTAGAATGTTTGTACGTGATTTTGCTAAGTTAACAAGTCTTATTTCTTATATGATGAAGAATCATATGGTGTTTAAATAGAGTGGTGATGGGAAACTATCTTTTGAAGATATTGAAATTTCAATTTTAAATGCTCCTACCTTAGTTCATCCCGATTTTACTAAGGATTTCATCATATAGAGTTACGCTTCTGAGCATACTTTATCAACCATTTTTTTCTAGAAGAATGAACTTGAGGTGTTTAAGCTCCCATCTCTTTTATGAGAACTCCTCTGAAGAAGTATGAACTGAAATATCCTCCACCTGAGAAACATGCATATGTTGTTGTAAAGGCACCTAAAAGTTTTAGGTTCTATATTCTTCATTCCCATATGACCATTTTTTACTATGAAACTATAGTGAAGAGTGTACTTACTCAACAAGACATTGTATGTAATAAGAGATGATCTTGGATATCCAAAGTTCAAGGATTTGATCTAGATATTAAACCAAATAGTCTGGTAAGAGGAAAGGGTTTGGTCCTGTTGATTTATGAAAGTAGACCTGTTGAGAAGGAGGAGTTTCCATTGGTGTTGTTTACAAGTACAAATAATGAATGGTTTTCCATTTTTTCTTATCTCCTAACTTATGGTGAGTGCCCATATCATTTATCATCTAAGGAAAAGAGAAATTTGAAACTTAAATCTATTAAATATGTTCTTTGGGAAGGAAATTTGTATAAGAAAGGTGTAGATGGAACCTTCTTTAGGTGTGTTGACAAAGAACAACATAAAAGCTTTCTAGAAATTTTTCACAATGTAGAATGTGGTGGAAATTTTTTAGCTTCTATAACAACTTTCAAAATATCGTATCATAGGTTTTATTGGCTTGGTATGTTCAAAGATGCTTATGAATGGATATCAAAGTGTGAAAAATATTTTAGATTCACTAGTAAACCATAATTGGTTGCTTTAACTTTGAAGCATGTGGTGATAGATGAGCCTTTTCAGTAGTGGGGCTTAGATTTGATTGGTCCAATCAATCTAGGTTCTAGTGCAAGGCATACACATATATTGACTACTACAAATTATTTTACCGAATGGGTTGAGCCCATACCAATGAATCACACTACTACAGAAGATGAATGTGATTTTCTAAAGGCAAACATCTTGGTAAGGTTTTAGAGAGTGCCCAAGAATTTTTTTGTTGATAATGATAGCTCATTTTCATCTACTCAGATTACTATTTTTTGTTATAATTATGGTATAATCATTGATCATTATTCTGATTATTACCAACAAGGAAACATGCAAGTTGAATCCAGTAATAAGAACCTAATTTCTATTATCAAGAAGTTGGTATATGAGAACCAAAAAGGATGGCAAGAGAAGTTATATGATCATCTATGGGCTAAAAGAGTGACTTCCAAAATAGCTATTGGGTTGTCTCTATTCTAGTTAAAGAAATTTTGCAATTGGTGATTCAATTCTTCTCTGGGATAGAAGAAGGGAATCAAAGGGAGCACACAAGAAATTTGACTTTATTTGGAGAGGGCCTTTCAAGATCAAGAAAATTGTTGGTGATCATGATTTCCAATTGACTTATCCTAATGAAAATATTCTACCACTTGTCTACAATGAGAAAGATCTGAAAATTCTTAAGTGATTAAGTCTTTTGGTCTGTCCTTGTACATAGTTTCTCGCTTATTTTTTTATGTTTTGTTTTGTTTTGTTTTGCTTCATTTTCCCAATGAATAAGGCTTCGTGCCTTGGTTTATAGATTCTCTACATCTTGTTAGTCATTGTACCCATTTGGAGCCAATTTTACCTTTAAGTATCATTTTTTTATGCTATTTAGAATGCGTCATTTTAAGGTATTATGTTTTCATCTAGTCTGGGTCTAAAGTCATTTTCCTTCTTCAGAGTATCCTCATAAGTCCTACCCTCTTGTCACGGTCCTTTTAGGTTTTGTAACTTAAGTCGTTGACACCCATTGTCTCTTAATCATTTTGTGGGGTTTGAAAATCTCATTACCACTGGATGGCATGACTTAATATTTTTTCTTAGCATCAAGTGTGTTGATACGGTTGTCTATCTTGTGTGGTCAGAAGGTCATGAGTTTCCCAAACTTCAAAAATTTTGATTTTGGTTCTAAAGTTTCATTTTTCCATGACTGGGTGACATAGTCCTTTCCACTTCTTTCAAAGCATCACCACTTCATTTAATGATATGTATAGTATAGCTTGGGGATGTCTTATCAAGAGTCTTCAAAATGGGTGTAGATATTTGGGTTTCTTTTTCCGAGGATTGAAATAAAGTATCATACTAATGCAAGAACCAAACACATGTCTCATCTATGACATACTTTGAGGTGGCATAATTTTCTCAAGGTGTATTAGGTGCATTTCTATCTTCTACAAGTACTTCTACTAGTGTATGCATGATTCCTTTTGTGCTAAGAAATCATGCAGTTCAAAATTGTGAATTGTTCACTTGACATAATAGATACTAAGCTCAGACCTTTTAAGTTGAATGAATGTTGGGCATGTCTCAAGAGTGACAAAATGTCTGGGTTGGATGTAAAAATACTTGAAATTGGGCTTCTCATGCTGCAGGTCCTCGAAAATCTATGTTAATTATTGACCTAATAGCTACATGCGCAAGAAGATACATTCGAAGAAAATGTGAGACTAAAGTCATGATCATAATAGTAATTGCGAAGATTTCTCTTGAAGTCATTTCTCATGCACTAAATATTATAGAAAGGGAACCTATGGAGGATATGTCTATGGTCATGGCTAGATATTTATTTAGAATGAATGAAGTTTGGTGCAAAAAATCCATGGCCAAAATGTGGTTGACATCGGAAAGGAAAGGTAAGTTGCAACTACCGCACAAACTTAACAAAATGCATTTCAAAGAGGAAATTGTAGATACTATTAATTTGTTGCATCATGTAGTTTGAAGTGCATAAATTGAATCATTTCAATAATGGATGTGTTGATTCATATTGAAAATCTATGATGAAAAAAATTTATTAATTAGGCTGAAGTTATTTTCTGTCATTTCAATGAGCAATTAGTAAATTTCCACAAGACTGCTACTTTTTGTATGTTCTCCTACTTGATATATGTCATAGCAATTCATAATTATTTCAAGCTTGGTTTGGAACCGCAAGGGTCCCCAACTCCAGTCATGCTCATGTCTAGACTATATCCACAATTTACAAAATAGTTTGGAATGAACGATTTCTATTGTGTTAATTATGCATTTAAAATGGTAGTTGTGAGGAAATTAGAAGGAAACCTAGAAATGCGATTATCTCTTGAATCAATTTCTCTTGTGTCAAAGTTTGGGAGTTTTATCTTCAATTTGATAAATTTTCTCATCTAAGAATTGAGGATTTTGAGAAAGCCCCATTCAAATTACCTAGGTATCCTAAAGATTTGTTGGTATTCATGGAGGTTTGTCAAAAAACGGACATAGTCAATATTAAGTATATAGGCATGGGGAAAAAGCAATATGCCTTCCAATTGACGACTCCTCCTTTTTTTATATAAGACTAACCAGATGGTTAGGGGAGTTGAAGAAGTCTTGAAGGAATTTAACCTTTGGTATTTTTCAATTAGGGCAAAATTTGATAGTAAGGGTTTCGTGAGGTAGAATCTATATTGAGTAAATTCATATCAACACCTCCCATGTATTGAAGATTTCTGGGAGGAATGTATCAATGAAAATGAACTCTTGAGAAGAGATTATATCAAACTAATCCTAAGATACATATAGGTCTTCAGTCTTTCATTTCTAATCCCTAAAAACATGTTGGATGAATCGATGCTCATAGTCTCTAAATATGAAAAAATTCCAAATAAGTCTCATCCTAAGGTTAATGTGAACAAGAATGAAGTCTTTGACATGACAACACGTGCTGCCCCAATGATTAAATGGACTCAGGATTGGTTGGATGGAAAATAGTGGTAGGTTGCTGGGTCTACTCAAGAGCCTAGGTCATCGCAAAATAATGACCAAGGGTCCAAAAAAATATCATGAGTGAGTATATCATTTGAGAGACCGGCTACTAGATCTTCTAGTGTAGATTCAAAATCAGGAGGTGTTGGTGAAAAACCAGATGAGACGTCCAAGTTGAAATTAGTCTGTCAACAAGATAGTATGTCTTCTCTGACCCCTAAGAAGAAGGCCACTCAAGTGAAATTTGTGCTTGCAGATTCCAAGGCCATTTTCAAAAAGATTTCTAAAGATAATGTATTTCCTCCTTTAAGTGAGATGCCCAATTCTCTGATTGAAAATTCATCAATTACTCCTACTAATCCTCATGAAACTACTAGTGGGAACCAAGATTTGGGTTTGGTAATAGCCTCCTGTGGATGGTTGAAAAAGACAATAGAGAAGAGAAGAAAATATACTTCCACTATGACAGCTGAAATAGATATAGTGGTCAAGTTTCTTCATGGTTCTTCAAAACCCAAGAGGTCTTGAAGGATGTTCACTCATACTACTTCTAGAAATAAAGTGTTAGAAATTGTTGATCCTATGAAGGAGTTAGGTGATAATGAAATAAAAGAGGTAGACTACAAGATTACACATATTGGTATGGGGCCTCCAACACTTGAGCGTGATGTATACCATGCTAGCTATTTAGTTAATGCTTTGATTAAGAGGGTGAAAGAAGAAAGAAAAGAGAAAGTGAAATTATAGTCTCAATTCCTAGTCTTCATAACTTTATGTCTTACATGGTTACTCCTCCAACAACCTATGGAGCTTCAATTTCTCAGGTAGAAGGTATTGATGTCCTTCCCATTCAAAAAATTAAAAACAATCTAAGTTACTCTAGGGTAGCCAGTGAATGGATTAATAATATATCTCATGAGGCCATTTTCTTTATTAGCAAACCCATACTCTTTAACACTCGAGTTAATAATAAGAGGAAAGAATTTGTGGTAGAACTTTAACAAGTTAGGAAAGAGTAGACCAACCTCTATGTTCTCTTTCAAGAAGTGAAAGAGTTAATTTCAATGGATAGGGAAACACTGATCGATGAGAAAATTGTGAATCATCCTAAGGAGCTAGACCCTTCCTGGTTTGATTCAATGGAGTGGAAATTGAATATGTATGATAATGTGGTAGGATAAATTAGTAAAACAATTGAATGACACTTGGAGATGTTTGTGGAGATTAAAGATAATTGTCATACTTTGGATGTGGAAATTACTGATTAATTTTATGAGAGGATTTTTGATATGAAGGAGGTTTCTTTGAAATTCAAGGAGAGATTCAATAGAGAAATAGTTGATCCTGCTAGAATTTCTTTGGAATCCTTCTCAAAGCTTAGGATGTTACAAATTCATCTAAATTCTTATAACTCTTAAAAGAATAAAAGATCTAAAACATTAGTTGAGTCTGATATTTCTTTGGCCAAATGGAGAACCAAATTACAGATTACAACAATGCTCGGGAGTAAGGATATATTTTCCATTGTCACCAGGTATCATGATTACAAGTCCATGATGAAAATACAAGAGAATTTGTTGGAGAAAGAAGCAGTTGAAGTTCTGGAAGATGAAGGTTAGGAAGCAAAAAAGAATGATGCATAGTTAATTTTAGCATTTCATGGTACTTATTTAATTTTATCTCTTTTAAGTTAAAAAATATTTTAATTATGGGGTACGGTTTCTCTAAAGAAATTTTTACCAAAGATAATTGGTTTATGCTTTAAATATGGGTTTAGCCAATGTAGTTAGGATCTTTTGGGGAAAAATTTGTTTTTTCTCACTAGAGAAACTTTTATGTTTTGAAGTTTCTATAATTATTTTTCAATATAGAGGACTCATATGGTGAACTTCATGCATGCATAATCTTTGAATTGTGGTTTATGGATTAATTTTGTTATTCTAAATATTTTTCTAGTGATTATCTATATTGGTGTTGAGAATGTTGGATATATTTTGTTGTTGTTGAATGTTTATCTTTGAAGGAATTTTTATAGCAATTGTTTTAGTTAGGTTGAAGGATCTCATTAGTTCTGGAAGAGTTTAAATTCTTTGCACTTTTGGTTTATATTTAGATATTGTTATGCCTTTCAAATCTTTCTGGTTAAAAGCAATACCTTTCTTTGCTTTCTGGTTAAGATCAGTCCGAATTTTATTCATTGAATATCTTAAAAAGTACCTAGCAACTTGTAAAATAAGCAGAGAATTGATAAAAAATCTTATTTTATTGATTTAACTATTGTTACATTTGTCATCTAATTGGGAGATAAAATATAGTGTTAGGTGACAAACCTATTAGCCAACACTATGTAACAGTTGCCTTGTCAATTCTAAATTCATAATTTTTTTGCAATCCTTATTGACCAATGAGAAAAAATTACAAACATCCTTTGATGAAGAGGTAAGCTCTACATCATCATTAAAAAATCTAGGAAAGTCTTCTCTATTTATCTATAATATTTATTACCAATAAATGTAGCTTGAATTGCCAATTAACGTTGTGGCCTTACAAACATTATTCCATAGATTATTTGTACCCATTATGTTTACAAGTTCTATTTAATGTGGGTTTACTACCAGAGAATGTAGCTCAAATTTTGAATTGACAAGCAAAATCTTACATACCCTACTTGACTTGTATGAACAGGAAAATAACAGGTGATGAAAAAGTCAAATTTAAATTATGGAGTATAGAAAAAAGGAAAACTATGATAATGATCAACTTACTATGGGGAACTGATAAAAAAAATATCATGAGGAGCACTTTTTTATCATGAACTTCAAACACTTGAGTAAAAAAGAACATCATGAAACATATTGATAGAAGAAATATAACATGTTCCATCCAAACAAAATGACCACCACAAAAATTTCAGAATTTTAAAAATTGAAAAAAATCCTTGTTAGAAGAACAATAAAATAATTTGTTACCAGAAGCTTCAAACTCAAGAGTGGAAAATAATATCATGAAACACATTGATACTCAAATAGATGAGGGAAGAACAATATCATGAAACATATTGATACAAGTCAACCAATTTATGTAACAGTTGCCTTGTCAATTCTAAATTCATTTTTTTTTTTGAATCCTTATTGACCAATAAGAAACATTTAGGAACATCCTTTTTTCAAGAGGTAAGGTCCATGTCATCATTAAAAACCTCAAGAAAATCTCTTTTACTTTTGTATAATATTTAGTGCCGAATAATGTAGCTAGAATTCCCAATTAACTCTATGGCCATATAGCCATTTTTCACATATTATTGCTGCCCATTGCATTTACAAGTTCTATTTAGTGTGGGATTACTACAAAAGAATAGAGCTCAAATTTTTAATTCACAAGCCAACTCTCACATACAATTCTTGACTTGTATGCATATTATTAATGTGGGTTCTCAATTATCTATCATTAACCTTCGATTCTTATGAAAACTATGATAAGGAACAATCCATCATGGCGAACCGGGAAAAGAGTATCATGAAGAACAATTTGTTATAGGGTACTTGAAAGAGAGGAAAAGGCAACAATTTTTACAATAGTCTACTATCAAAGAAAAACCACAATGGCTCTTGTGACAATACAACCTAATCAATATATTTTCTCACACATTTTACAGTATAGTTTTAAATACACATGTATATACATATACCTGGGCTAATGAAAATCCTAGTGTAAACTTCAAACAAATAGCCTATCGACTAAAAATATAAAGTTGACAAGATGAAAGAGATAATAGAATAACAATTAATAGCCACCAAAATATCTAAATACTACTTACATATGCTATTTTTAACTCCTTTAAAATGAAAGTCTACCTAACTCTCATATTCCTATAGTTCTTCAGTATTTTTGTAATAGCTCTTTTAGAATTTACCTATCTATCTATAATATTTACCACCAACTAATGGAGCTCAAATTTTGAATATATGTATGTATATATGTACATATATATGTATATAAATGTGTATATATGTATCTATATATATGTATATATATGTATGCATATATATAATCTTAAAATATATTGATACAAGACATATAAAATGTTCCATCCAAACAAAAAAACCATGAAAATTTGAAAACAATCCTTGTTACAAGAACAATAGAATAATCTATTACAAATGAGGGAAAAAGAATATCATGAAACCAGCCTTGAGTGTTATTGTGACAATGATTTTATAATTTCTCCATTTCTCTATAATATTTAGTGCCAAACAATGTGGCTCCAAGTTTGAATTGACAAGCCAACTGTTACATATATTTTCTTGTCTTTTATCATTGTATTTCATGATGTTGTTTTCCCCACTTTTGCATAATGGACTATTCATTATTGTAGTTCACATGTTCTATTCTCTATGTTTCAATATGTTTTTCTTGGAATGACACTTTACGAGTATGGTGTAGATTGTCAATGGTATGTGAAAATCAATGCTTTTAAACATACACAGATACATATACACATAAATATATTGGAGACAAATAAAGAAATTGTATAACACAGATGACAATAACACTTAAGAGCCACTAAACTAATAGAAACAAAATTTAATTGAAGAACAAATGAAGCATACATCTAATTAGGTTGAATGTAGATATAAATATATGTATATTCATATGTATATACATATATGCACATCTATATGTGAATGTATCTATGCATATGCAATGAATTTTTGGTTGAGAGGGAAACAAATGGAAGGTACAGTGAATTTTTCCCTTTCCTCGAGAGTGTAATTCTACTATTTCTTGTGTGTACGCATCGTTCCTTCCTTCGTTGCATCCTCCATCTAAAAAATCTTCACTTTTTTTGATTGCATATGCATATATACATATACATATACAAATGCATATATGTATATATATATATATATATATATATATATATATTAATATATGTATATACATATGCATATGCATATATATATATACATATATGCATAAACATATCAAACAATACTACAAAGCATAACAATTTTTTTTTGAATCTAAGATTCAGTGTAATTGATGAACAAACCAACCATGAATCAAGAAAAGGGCCAATAAAATTTCCCATAGCAAAAAGGAAATAAGAAACATACCTATGGGGTTCGTGCTTGAGGGTTGAGCAACAACCTGAGGAGAGCTAGAGTCCATTATCAGAATCTGGCAAAAAGAATGTTATGATAAAATTTTGATATGGAAAACTTCAAAAAGATGCAAAAGTAAGAATATCATGAAACATATTGGTATAAGGCATATAAAATGTTCCATACAAACAAAATAACCACAAAAATTAACACTTTATTCTAAGTAGCTTCAAATAGATCAAGGAAAAAGAAATCCACAAAACATATTGGTGCAAGATAAGCAGTCTATGAAATAGTTGTAAGAGATGATAGGAAAATGCTTAAGAAGCAGATGTAACTAACAGATGAACAGGAAAATAATATCATGGGAAAAACATGGAGAATAGAAGAGGGCAATAATTGTACAAAATTCTATAAAATAAACACCACAATGGTTATTTCAACAATGCAGCTTTTAATCAAAGTATACTTTCCCACACTATGGAGTTCAATATTCCATTTACTTCGACCACCCACTTTTGCTTCACCCGCCCTTATCACAAAACAATGAAAAAATGAATTAACACTCATGCAAGAAAACATATACCATTGAGATTTTGTGTATCAAGGACACCAACTCCACCACCAACAAACAAAATAATTACCAAGCTCCACATCACCACCCCAAAACCTTGTCAAGTCACCACTGGCCGAGACATCTCCCACGCCGGAAAATCCAATTAATAGTTGGGCTGGCAGAAATCCCTATGGAAACTTCAAACAAATAGCCTATCAGCTGGGACATCTCTGGTGCTATCTATGATTCTTAAGTATTTTTCTAATAATTGTTTTATAAGTTTCCTAATTTATCCATAATATTTAGTGGGAAATAATGTAGCTTGAATTTTGAATTGACAATCCAACTGTTACATATAATTCATTGTTACACCTTATCAAGACAACGATAGAATTTATGGTAAGAAGTAATATGTTGCAAACTCAAATCTATACATGTATTTCACTGACCTATTAGAAAAACACTTAAAAATCAAAGGAAACTAATGTACATGGTTCAAAACCCACATTAAATAGAACGTTAAAATATGGAGAATAGAACATGAAGAGAATGATAATGAATCATTTGGTATGAGAAAATGGAAATAGGACTATCATGACGAACACTTTGTTAACAGGAAGTTCAAATAGTTGAGAAAAAAAATACTATGAAACATATTGATAGAACAAGAAAAGAGAAATTACAAAAGATCTATTAGGAAAACACTTAAGAATCAGAGGAAAGTGATAGATGTTCTCAAACCTACATTAAATAGAACTTTAAGATGTGGAGAATAGAAGAGGAAAACTATGATAATGAACATATTTTTATGGGGAACTGAAAAGAATAATATCATGAAGAATAGTTTGTTGTGGGGAACCTGAAATAGATGAGGGAAAAATAATATAATGAAACATATTCATATAAGACAATGCCATCCCACATAGTTATCAATGTCTATCGCCTAGATTAATAAACCTGACTAGTTTGTCGCAACGACCTTCAAGAAAATTGGGGAAAAAATGAATATCATGAAACATATTGATACAAGGTTCTAACTATGATCTTTTTCAATAAATATTGAACAAAATTACATAAATTATATAAGAGGTGTTAGAATAAAAATTATTCGCTAGAGTCATTTTATATGGGTATTTTACATAAATGATTTGTCTATAATATTTAATGCCAAGTAATGTAGCTCAAATTTATAATTAAGTTTGTGGTGTTATACAAATTTTGCATAGATTATTGCATCATATAATTGTTGTCATAACCTAAAAAAAATATCATTAATAAAAAATAAAGAATAGAAGGGGCAAACCACAACAATCAATAGTTTTTTATGGGTAATTGGGAAAAATAATTTCATGAAGAACAACTTTGCATGACGAAATTCAAATGCATAAGGAAAAATGAATATCATGAAACTTATTGATACAAGAAAGATGAACAAAAACACACATTAAACAGAACTTCTAAAGCTAATAGGTAGAAATAATCTATGAAAAATAAGTCTAACCCCACAGGCTTTATTGAAAATATGACCTATTACTGGGATTTTAATATTATAGACAAATAGAGAAATTGTAAAACAACTATTAGAATAAAACTTAATAGCTAGCAAACTAATTTTATCTCCAAGATGCCTATGGTTTCATACTAATCCTCTGCATATGTATATATATATATATATATATATATATATATATATTATATAAATTACTCCTATGTTAATGGGTATAACTCCGAAGATGTAAAAAGATAATTAAAACAATAAACCAAGGGCGGTAAAATTACTAACCCTAACCATATTTTTTTACGAAAGAAACAATATTTAAATATAATTTATCCAATGGTAATGAGTATAATGTCAAAGGTGCAAAGAGATAAGTACAAACAATAAATGGGGCACAAAAAATTACTTACGATAGCCATATTTCTTTGAAAAAAAAAAAGAATATATAACTACAATTTCTCTACCTATCAAGAGAAATAATATCTTTGAAGTCTCTAAAATGGGTGTAACACCAAAGATAGAAACATATAACAAGAAGACATTAACTATAAATTAATTATCTGTGCAAAACAACCATGTAAATCGACTTATAGATTTCAAAGAGAAATAATTTTTCAAGCTTCTTATCATGGAATGGACCTCACCTCTTGAACAAATAATTTTATTAAACATCACTCATTGTTCAATAAGGATCACAGAGAAAATATGAATTTTCCTTTGAAGAGATCAAGAGACAAAAATATGATGAATAAAATATGCACAATACAACGAGAAAACTACAATAATCAATAGTTTGCTATGACCAACTAGAAAAAATAATATCATGAAGAATAATTTGTTATGGGGAGCACCAAAGATACACATAGATAACTAAAACAATAAACCAAGGGCGATATTATTACTGACCCTAACCATATGTTTTGACGAAAGAAACAAGATTTAAATACAATTGCTTCAATGGTAACGGGTATAATGCTAAAATTTCATAGAGATAACTGCAAATAATAAAATGGTATGATTAAATATGCAAAATACAACAAGAAAACTACAGTAATTGATAGTTTGTTATGAACAACTGGAAAAAAATAATATCATGAAGAATACTTTATTTCAAGGAGCTTCAAACACATGAGGGAAAAATAATATCATTAAAAATATTCATACAACATCGATAAATGCAAAGCCACACTAAATACAACTCCTAAAGGCTCATTTAAAAATTGAGCTACATCACCTAGCACTAAATATTATAGACAAATAGAGAAATTGTAAAAGATATTTTACAATAACACTCAACAGCAAAAAATTACTAACCCTAAACATATTTTTTTGACGAAAGAATGAAGATTTAACTGCAATTTCTCCACCCATAAAGAGCGATGATCTCTTTGAAGTCTCCAAAATGGCTATAAGGCCAAAGATAGAAACATATAACAAGAAGACATTAAGAATAAATTAATCATTTATGAAAAACAACCATGCAATAATGACTATAACCCCATAGGATTCACTGCAAATTCCAACTACATCACTTGGTAGTACTGTCTAATATCTCTTTTATCTTTATCTTTTCAATTTATTTAAAAAAAAAAATTGATGGCATTTTCATCAGGCCAGATGTGAATAGGATTTGTTGTTTAATAGCTCTTTTATAATTTCTCTATTTGTCTATAATATTTAGTGCTAGGAAATGTAGCTCAAATTTTATCAATTAAGTTTGTGGTGGTATAGGCATTTTTTTCATGTTATTGCTACTCATTGGATTTATGAGTTCTATTTAATGTGGGCTTGGTGCCAAAGAATAAACAAAATATGCATAGAGATAACTACAAACAATAAATGAAAGATTCCCAAAGATAACTAAAACAATAAACCAAGGGCGGAAAAACAATTGCTCTTATATTAATCCCCAATTGATCGTATGTTAATTAGTATCATGCCAAAGATGCACAAAGATAACTGAAACAATAAACCAACTATGAAAAAATTACTAGCCCTAACTATATTTTATGATGAAACAAAAAATATTTAACTTCAATTTCTCCATCTATATAGAGCTATGATCTCTTTCTTTATCTCCAAAATGGGTATAACACCAAAGATAAAAACATATCACAAGAAGACATGAACAATAAATTAATCATCTATGCAAAATACCCATATGAAACGACTTACCATGCATATCCATAGAGATAACTTAAATAATATACCAATACCAAAAAAATTACCAACCCTACCCAAAAGAAAGAAGATTTAACTACAATTTCTCCATCCATACACACCGATAATCTCTTTCAAATCTTAAAAATGGGTATAACACCAAAGATAGAAACATATAAAAAGAAGACATGAACAATAAATTAATAATCTATGCAAAATACCCATATGAAATGACTTGCCATACCTATGCACAAAGATAACTAAAAAAATAGACCAACGACAAAAAAATTACTAACTGTAACCAGGTTTTTTGATGAAATAAAGAATATATAATTGTAATTTCTTCATCCATACAGAGAAATAATCTATTTCAAATCACCAAAATGGGTATAACACCAAAGATACAACATATAAAAAGAATACATAAACAATAAATTAATCATCCATGCAAAATTCCGATGTAAAAGAACTTATAGATTCTTGAGAACAACAGTTTTCAATCTGGCATAAAACAGTTTGAAAGTTGTCAATTTTTTGAATAGTCTGCTATCAAACCAGCCATAGAGATGATTTTTCCAATAGTTTGCAATGAAACCAACACCACATTTCTTGTTTTGATAATACATCCTAATCAAAGTATACTTTCCTACACTACAACACTCAATATTGCATTTACTTCATCCACCCACATTTACTTCTTCTGCCCCCATCGTACGACAATAAAATAATGCATTAACACTCCTGCAATCAAACACTTACCATTCATCTTTTGTGTATCGAGCCACCACCAACCCACATAATTACAAAGCTTCATGTTTCCATTAAAAAACTGGGTCAGGTCATCACCAGCCAGCACATCTCCAACACCAAAAAATCCAATTCACTGTCGGGCTGACAAAAACCTAGGCAAACACTTAAAAAAAATAGCCTATCGGCTAGAGATAGATCTTCATAAAAGTATATGGGGATAATTACTCCACACGAGGGTGAACACATATCACCAATCATATAAAAATTAAAATCATAATAAATATCATCAATAGGGAAACTATTATTGATATGTAATCTAAAATAAATAATTATAAATTATTTTTGGTACAATTATTTAATTTCACTTTATGAAATAAAATTTTCTTAAGTAATTAGTTTTACATACTTGATAGACTTAGAAAAAAGGAGTGCAATTAACATCAATCTTAGATTACATGAAGCTGAAGATCGGTTTGCATAATTTAATATCTATTCACGTTTAATCTAATGTTTGTTCACTTGTGGCCAAGTCAGCTCCTTTGAGGCACCTTCCTTTCTAATTTAGTCTCTAAAATTTTATATATTATATGTAATTTATAAATAATCAATAATCTCTCCATATTCTCAATATTATATTTTAGTTCATATTTACAGTCTATGTCATTTACATATTCATATCTACCATTTATAATCTTATTGATTCACCTAGATCTAAGTTTATGTTATTATTCTCACTTATTGTATATGGTATCAAATATTTTTGGTGTCCATAGAAATTGCATCTCCTTTAGATAACGTGTGTTTATAGTTGTCTATAATCAAGAGATTAAATTAAGATGTATTATGAGTCAAATTATAGCACAATATTATATCTAGAGTGACTAAGAAAATATGAATTGAATTTTATTTCAATCAAATTGGAAACCTTGAATTTACACATTTATAATTTTGGCTGCATATATTTTTGGTGTATTTTATGAATATCGTCGATTCTAAGGAACCTTGGCACAAAATCAAACATACCATTGCATCTAAAAGGTTTGAAGGATATAAATAAAACAACTACAAAGTCATTAAATTTGGAGTTGGATAACTTAGAGAGTTATTGAGGAGGTTTACAACACTCACAAGTATAAATCTATAGAGCCATGTTGTTGTACCATCTTGATGTTGCCTATTCACTATTATTCATTCAAATCTAGTAGCTTCACTGAATTTAGTGAGCTCCAACTATTTTTAGCTACCATTTCAAAAGATGGTGAGTACTTTTTTAATACCTATAAATCTATCAATTTTTCTAAACTATGGAGGTCTTCTAAACCTATATATAAATCTAGAAAATTCGATGACATTTTTAGCAAAATTGCTAAAGTAAGTAGATTTTTCAAAATTTAGTAGTCTAAATTTAGTTATGATAGTTTAATTCCTCATTTAGAACATTGAATAAAATATTTCTCAAATTTTATTATGGTTAATGAATTTTTAACTTCAAATGTGCATCATAAGTTTCATATCTCACATATGCTTTAATTGCACTAAAATAAAGTTTTGAAATATTGTAAATGTTTGCAGTATTAATACACTTAATAAATGGTATTCCACGAACTAAGAAAATAAATAAATTTTGGGGGGTACTATTTCTATTTTTCGCTTCATCATTGAGTAATCTTGGGGGAGGTAGTCATGTCTCTTACCCTATCTCCTTTTCCTTTCAGTATTATATAAATTCCTTCTAATTCAAATAACATCAAATGTTTGGTTTCTTAGAAGAAAAATTAGGATGAAATATATATTTTTTTAAATAAATTTATTTCTTAGATTTATTAGTTGTTCATACATACCAATCTATTGTGGACATGACATTGATGGATGGACATTGTGTTCTAATTTCATACACTAAGACTTCGCCATCGTCTCCTAACTTCATTGAGTTCCATCTTTCCATTGATGGAGGTTCTAGTTATTTACTTCAATAGGAGAATATATGTCTAGAAGTAGATATTTGGGAGAAAAATCTATTTTGTGAGTTCTACCTTATATATTTTGAGGACACCTTACAGTACTTGAGTTTTATTTTTAATAATAGTTTCATTGTAGTTGTTTTCATATGTTCTTTGGTTCCTATAATATATTTTCCATTATGACTTGACTTTCCTCCAGATTTAGGTGGTACAAGTACGGTTGATATGGTCTAGGCACCTATCCTCTTTAACATGTAAACCAACGGTTCATCATATTTCCCTCCTTGTTTTAATGAATGGGAAGCCCTAATGCATACGAAACTGGGTTATTTTGTTGTCAAGGGAATCAACATTATTCAATATTTGTCGACAATCCTCAACATATATTTTCAAGCATCTTCCATTGATGAAATAGTCTAATTAAGGGGTTTTTGCTTTGTTTTTTTCCTCCGCTCTATGGTAGGAGTGATTTTTTCCTTGCATGAGATTTTATCCTTTTTCACTTATTGAGGGGCATTACCTAGAACTTTGCTTCTCATCCTCACTTGCAATGGATTCTTTTCTTGGAAGTCTCTCATTATTATCATTTGAAGAGAAAAATATTTCTATATATATTTACCTACTATTTTTGGTTTGTGGCTTGGTGGATCCAAATATATAGAAGTCTCTCATTATGACAAACTAGCCAATTAACCTATTGTTTTTGTTCTATAGCATGGTGGATTGGATTGTATCATGGTTAGTTAGATTTATGAATGCTTTTCAGAACAAAGGGGTGAAGAAACTCAGTATGTTGTGTTGTCCTAGGGCTGAGCAGGAGCATTTCCACCATAAAAGAAAGCAACCTAAGTGGTGATTATAAGAGACAGAAAAATGAATGGGATTTTGACTATTCCTTGAGTTAGGGAAGAGATATTTTGGGGTGTTTGGTACCTTGGGAGGATTTGGGAGAGTCAAGAGTTAGGAGTTTCCCTAAAACCCTTGTTTTGTGGAGGTTTAGGAGGGTTTGTGAGCAATGGAATAAGATAGACCCTTCAGGATCTAAGAGTTGAGGAATCCTAAGTTTGAGATTCATTGCTAAGACTATTTCAGGTTCTTTTTATTTAGGGAGGATTCTGAGCAAGGGTTCCTTTGGAAAATAGGCCTAATTGTGAAGCCTAGAACCGGGTAGGTGTATTTAAAGTCCATGTTGGTCCAAAATAGTAACCACTAATTATTTGGTATCTTGTGTAACCTTGAAAAGGGTATCTTAATCCATTATTTAATTGTTAAGTGTTTTGGGAAGGTTGTGTGGAAATTGGCCTACACTGGTTTTGGAATGCTACTAGTTTCCTTGGGTGAAAAGTGGGAAATGGGATCTATGTTTGTTGCCCAACTTGGAGGATTGTTGGGTTTGGTCCATTAGGTAATTCTAATCTTGTTAGATGCCTCTTGAAGGCCTGTTAACATATTGAATAGTTTTTTAATATATATCCTTTGTCTTTGCAATCATATTTGGTCCTTTCTTCCTTTTATTCTTATTATTTCTTCTTCTATCAATCATCCTTGCAACTTGGAGTTCTCAAAACTCTATCAATTCATCATAAAATTCACTTTGTCCTTCATGACCTACACATACATAATCCAATGAAAAATCAGAAATAAAATATCTAGACCTTGAGGTCTCCTCCTTGTCTTCTTTTTCTTAAAAATCCTCTTCACCCATGACCAACTTACCAATATAGTCCCCCTTCAAAATCAATTCACTTGCAACCTCAATGTCCTTATCTTGTTCTACTTTGATGAGTTCCTCTTTCTTGACTTGTCCATTACTAATATTACTATCCCATTCTTCTTCAATGGATGCAAAAATTTTCCATAAATCATCTTCTTCATCTTTGACTGAATTTGTTGCCTTCTTTTATTGTCTTTGCTTCTGCATAATCTTCTTTAGATGACATATTAAGCTCTTTGACATTGGTATATTTTTAACTCCTTTGTGCTTCCTTAAGAAGTTGGTGTTCTTTGTCTAATCTTTCAAGCCTTTGGCTTATCTCTTTCATTGATTTCTCAAACTCTATTTATCTTGGCTTCTTCTCTTCGTTTTTCTCATTTCCTTTTCCTCTCTTTCCTTCTTCCTTCGTGAATCCTCAGCTTGCCAATATCTTCTCAAAAATTTCATCTTCATAAGAAAGTCTCTCCTTGCTTCCACTTAACCTTGCCTCACATAGGAAATTAGGTTCCTTCCTCAACCTAAAAAAAACCACACAAACTAACCGCAAAAAAATTTCCTAGAACATCTTTAGGCTCTGATACCAAACTGATGCAGATCAAGAGAATTCAAAACACAACATTCCATTCACTT
This sequence comes from Sequoiadendron giganteum, assembly GCA_007115665.2. Taxonomy (NCBI): domain Eukaryota; kingdom Viridiplantae; phylum Streptophyta; class Pinopsida; order Cupressales; family Cupressaceae; genus Sequoiadendron; species Sequoiadendron giganteum. The sequence continues at coordinate 335,989,395 of CM021100.1, read as the reverse complement.
CATAGCTTTCATAAAATTATTCATCTCAAACAATGATTAAGTGCTTTCTAGATCACATTGAAAACACTCTCATGGCAACCCACAATTCAATGCTCTTAACTACCATTTATAACTTCCACAAAACAAATGGTGGAAAATAAAGTTACTACATTTTTTCTCAAAACTACAAACCCTAGATAGTGTCCAAACCTGCCCTCACCAAAATGGTCATAAATTATTCAAATATTACTGAAATTTGAGGAGACTTGAATAAAATGAAACTAGATTCACATATCTAACATTTAAAAATTTTCTCATGTCTTTATTTTATCTTTACAATACTTACCATTCTCTGCAACAGCCTACAACTTTTAGATAAAATAATCTAATAGGGTTTCCAATTGTAAAATGATCATAACTTTCTCCAAAATCAATGAAAACACACCAAACCAATTTAAAATTAAAGATAGTTCATCCTTATATCGATAAAAATCAATTTAAATTATGTAAAACTTGATACAAATCCGTACCATGTAAAAGAATAGGGAAGAACATTGGAAATTGCAGAAAAATTCATGCCTTCCTTAATAATTTCTTGTTCAAAACTACCTTCCCCACCCCCATTCGACTTGGAGGCTCATTTTTATGCTTGTACAATCCATTTATGTTACAAAAAACCTACAACTGCAATTTAACAACTTTTAACAAAAAATTTAAAAATTTGTCATTTAACAAGAAAAGTTGTTATGACAACATTTGACAACTTTTGACAATGTTTTCATTTTTTCAACTAAATGACACCAAACCTTCATCAATGACTCAAAATGACTTCAAAAATATATAAAATGTTTCATTCAACCTTCTTACAATATTAAAACACCTAATTTAATGAATTTATACAATATGGCCTCATGGAGGCTTGAAAGGAAATAGGTGCTCCTACACCACATGGCTTGTTTTTCTATGATCCATTGCAAGCATCACATTTCACTTATGTTACACTTAATCGGTTTGTTGGTTTAATTATTTTATTGGATAAAATTACATTACTCTTACTTATTAAATTAGTTATATTTACTAAGGTAGATCTAGAAATAATGACCACATTATTTTAAGCTAGGTTAATTGATGTTTTGACCTAATAAGTCTTCATGTTGAGTCCACTACTTTCTCGCTTGTGGCTAACTCAACTCATCTAAAAAGCCAACTTGTTCATTTTTGGCTAGCTCAACCCTTTCGAGTAACTTACATTTTCAACTTATTTTTCCAAAGTCTATATATTGTATGTGATTCCTTTTATTTGAAATAAATAATAAATAATTTCATTTTATTGACTTCATATTCTCAATATTTACCATTACATTAATAAAATATTTCATTCATATAATATTTAGTAATCTATATTAAAATAGCAATTTTAGATATATAACTCTTAAAAAGAATGAAATATTGTTAGCTAAGAATCAAATCTTGCTACATACCTTTACACTATAAAAAATGTTATCAAGATCATCGAATAACAACTTTAACAAAATAGATATCCCTCATTCTTCAACACTCACTAAAAAACATAAAAAATTAATATAAAACTATAAAAAAAAAATCATTTCCCTTCTTCAAACTACTTTAAGACATGAGTAGGCCACTTAAAATCTATTGTAAAGGCTTTTAAAATTTTATTGACAAGGTGACAGAAAACACCTTAAATCCAACGTATAAAGTGGAAGAACCAAGATTGCATATTTCGGTCATCCAAATGCAACACGGATGTTATTATATTATTTAGTGTGCACGAGCATCTTTTCTCTGGGTAATAGGTGCCTATAAACCAAAGGACGTAATGAGGATAAGAAAGCAAACAGATAAAAAACTAAAATAAAACGAAAATGTATTTATATAGCCGGGTGCCCAACCATTTTGAAAGTGGGTGAACGATTAAAATTAAAGATGGTCCGCCATACTTTTAAAATATAATTCCCATTACTATGCGTATGCAGGTGAGGATAAAAACGGCAGAGGGCCCACGCTCTGTGTTTAATAAGTCGCAGGTGCCAAACTGATTGCTTTCTGATTTTGTTTGCTTTTATCAGTTGTCAACATGAAGGATTGAGAATTAACTGTAATGAGCATCACATTAAATTAAAAAAATCAGAGGAAGTGGATTTGCACAGTAGTTATCAAAAAGGTGAAATGACTACTCCGAACACTTACCTATAGTGTGTATATGGTATGGGAGGAAAGAAATAAGCAATTAAAACCATGCAGCCACACAGTTATGTCTTTTGCATTGTTTTCATTTAGAAAATGTCTTATGCTTACACAAATACTTATGTTAATTGAGAAATTAATTAATTTGAATATCTAATTTAGTGAATTGATAATATTCAGATAATATATTTATATAGTGGATTATATTTTAAATGATGAGTCAATTGGTCCATTAATATGTTAAAAGTTAATGTTATGTTTAGACAAATATTTATTAAGATTTAACTTGATTTTATTTTGATATAGTTTATAGTCATAATTGTGAAGTCGATCTCTTTTGTACCCCTCCTACTGTTAGTGTCTGCTCTGTTTTATTCCTTCTCTTTAAGTGAAGCTCGTAAGTTCACAGGTAAGGGCAGTCGCCTTCCTCCAGTTTCTAGTTCGAAATCTGAAGCTGAAGCTGAAAATATCAGAGAGAAAGTGAGTAGTGTAAAACCAGGAGGCCTTTCAGTCATTTTTGTTGAGGAAAATGATCACTTCCATTCTCATATTAAACATGGTGAGAGTTATGTAGGCACAAGGAAAGCATTGGAGGACGGTCATGTGAATGATCATAGTCCAGATATTGGGCATGACGACCCTCCTGCAACTCCTTAATGTCAAATATGGCACTACCTTTAATATGTGTCTTTGAAATTAGATGTAATGCATTTTGTTTTTCCTAGTGTTCTTTGATATAGGCAGACGATGCAAATATTAAAGAGAAAGTGAGTAGTCTAAAACCAGGAGGACTTTCAGTCATTTTTGTTGAAGAAAATGGACATACCCAGTCCCATATTAGTCATGGTGAGAGTTATGTAAGCATAAGGAAAACATTGGAGGATGTAACTGACTGATCATAGTCCAGATATTGGGCTTGATAATCCTCCTGCAATTCCATAGTGTCCAATCAGACAGTACTTTTAATATATTTCTTCTGAATTAAATATAATGCATTTTGTTTTCCCTACTGCCGATTTCCATAAGCAGCTAGTTTGTGTACATCATTAGTGCTGATTCCCACAAACCCTATATTTGGGTTTTTCTTTAGCCTTATGGGCACTGTTTTCGAAGCTATTTTATATTGGCTACATGAGCAGTTGTAATATTTGCTTGCAGCTCTACTCCATTTAGTTTCTGGGTAAATGTCAGACATATCTGCTAAATGTTTAACTTACTATAAATAAATTACACTTTACTTTTTAATTCAGAACTCTTAGTAACGAACAGCTGCTCTTTAACCTTTCGCACCAATTTTCTATAACATGTCGAAGGAATAAAACAAGTTTATGCATATATAATTTGGCATTCGTGCACTTCAGAGTTCCACGATTTGTCTGTAACCAAGTTGATCCTACATGCTAGAAAATTTGCGTGTACTTTATAGAAAAGATGTTTAATATTATTGAAATCTTGTCGGCCTCAATGTAGTAAAGCATGCGCAGCATTAATGGCGGCTCCCATCATCTGTATTGTTTATGGCTTCGAAATGGTCTGGTTAAAAACCATGTATATGATATCATTACTTGTTTGTTCCGTAGATGCTTGGTAGGCATTTTCTGCGGGTGTTGATATTCAGGTTCGTATATTTCCACTTTGACTAAAATATGTCTTTTGCTTTGAACTTGACTGTTTTACGGCCAATATAATAATTTTGAAAGATAAGGATTTGTCGGGCATTATAACTTGAGGAATTCGACGGCTACTGTAGTTAAATTTAAAAGCAAAGGAAGATTTTCTTATTTCCTTTTTTAATTTGAAACAATGTAAAGAAACAAATATATGCAGAAGGAAAGAGGTCGAAAAACAATTGTTATAACATTGGAAGTTGTTAAAGATAAAACAGCACGTTCGCAAACAGTTAGTTCTTAACAAGACAGAAACAAGACTTACAACTAGGAAAAAGTCTATTGGAATTGTCTACAAGAGAGATTATCTCATTTTTCTCTTTTTCATATTTTCTTCTCAAAGCATAACTTTCATCTAATGGAAAATTAAATAATTGAAGTTACGCTAAGTTTTAAATAGATAATAAACTAATTATAGTTTTTATGTATTTTTATATTTCAGAGGTGTCTCCGGTTCATAAGCACTGTGATCTTGTTTTCAAGTTCGTCTAGGCACTCCGAAACTAGTCCTCTTAGCCATGCCAACCCCAATAACTGCCCTATAGTATGTGTGGCTAGGTAAGTCGGGCTTTAAAACTACGTTAGTTGTTCGTGTCTTTCAATGACTCAACCAACATGTCTACACCTGAGGGACTACAAACTTTTTTATGTGTTGACACCAAGGTACACATTCTCCATTATTGGCATTTTAGGGAGTGACCCCACGAGGTTTGAAACTTAGTTGTTGGCACTACAAACAAGAAGCCCCACCATTTAACCAAAGGGTCTCCCCTTATTTAAACTACTTTTAGTTTTACTTAAAAATAATTTATATTAACAAAATAAAAAATTTAATGTATTTAAATAAGATATAATTTAAAATATTTGGAATTTTCCAAATAATCTGTTAAATATGGAATTGAGAAAATTAATATTACATTTATGCAAAAGTTGTTATAAGAGGATTATGTAAGATGGCGATATTTAAAGATATATGCAATCTTAAAAGGGTAAAGCAAATCTAATTTAAATTAGAGTTTGACTATTCAACAATTCAAGACGACATCACCAAGGATTGAAGAAACATGCATATTTAAGTGTATATTAAAAACAAGAACTAAAATTTTACATATCATTACAATACATAGAATCAAGATCCTTCAAATAATCAAGTTATTTTAAATATCAATTATTTTTTCTAGGTAAATGACAAACTAATATTAGGATTGATGAAAAATAAGATGGAAGACTTAACTTAATAGGTTTCGTACCAAGCTATTGGGATTAGTTGTGGCATACACCTTACAATTCCTAGAGTTCAAATTCATTGTTTTATTCTATTTATTTATTATTCATGTATCACTTGGAAAATGGTATGTCCCACTTAATATTTCAGCATTATGCCATTTGTATTCCTTTGTATCCAGTCTCATAATATTGTATGATATGGGACTTGCATAAGATAGATTTTGCCACATATACACAGGAACATGATTATAGTGAATTACATAGTGAACCATGAATATTTTCCTTCGTTACAATTTGTAAGAAGCATCTATGGAACTATAAGAACTATATAAATTATCATTGATGATGCATAAGAAAGTGGTTATCTTTTTGGGAGTTTTGGAGATGTTCTTTTCTCCATTATTTTTGTCCTTTATAGGGTTGTTTTTCCCCCTCTAGTGAAGCTATACATTCAATTTCATAAGAAATATCTCAATAGTTTTGAAAAGACTCTTGTAACTCTTTGATACATGTTGTGAGGTCTATTTCCTTGTTCACCACTTTGTTCATGGATTTATCCAACAAATTTGGGAAACTATTTATGCTTTTTCGACTTCATATATAAATTAGAAATAAAGGATATTTATTTTCTGATAAGAGGTGAGAAGTTTTATTTATAGAGGTGTGGATTCAAATATTGTTTAGAGGATTAATATGCAAGTCTCCATGTTAAGGCTCTAATCCTACAAGTGTATTGAAAGATGTTAATGTTGTAGATTAATGCATTAGTTCAATGTTTTAAAATGTGGGGTTTATTTATCTAACACGATATATTAGTGCATATTCTCTTCTATCTCGTCTTTTATTATTGGTAAAACTATTTATTTACTTAGATATGAAACTCATATTCCTTTATGACCATATTTATGTGCACTTATATAGGATCAAGCATTTTGTATAAAAAACCATATGATACTAGATGTGAAGACTAGATGTTTCTGATTATATTTCATATTAGATCCATAATGGTTATATGGTTTCATGTTGATATATGTGATGAATCAATGGCATTTTGGGTTTAGATATTCCTTCAATTTTCATTTCTAATGTTAGCAAGCTTGAGTTAATCCATAAGAAGGAATTAATAGATTAATAATTATATAGGAATAGAAATTTTTTATTTTATTTTATTTTAGGCACTTGAAGGATGGATAAGATGGAATTTTATGGGGTTGGTAATATGGTTTCATTTAGTATGGTGTTGGACTAGAGCTCTTATGTCATAGTTTGGAACAACTTAGAGAATTATCACTAAGTGCTCTAACTCTATGGTTGTTTGCAATATATTTTCCATGTTGGTTGCCTAATTTTAGATCTTTTGATGAAAGGGAAAGCATACGTCATCTCTATAATATTTGGGTGTGAATATATTATTTTCTTAGTTTTAGCCCTTAAAATTTGAAAGGACTAGTTTATTGACCATAAATGTATGCAAGTTATGATCTTGATCATTAGGTGGTTTCAAATCTCTTAGAGAAACCTAGTGTTTGTATATGGATGTGCATTGTGGTGGTTGTTGAGATAGTCTTTTTTGTATTCTCCCTTTAGGAAAGGAGGATAGATTGCATGAATGGTTTCCCTCCATTGAGATAAAATATTTGTATAGAGAAAGATGCCACTCAAATATACCAAAATATTTTTCAGGTGATTATTGATTAGAATTAATAGCAACAAAGAGATCTTGATCAAGTTGAAATTTTAAGTTTATACTTATTCTATCTTTTGGATCCCCAACCAAATCATGTGGTGAATATAATGTCGAATGATACCAAAGAGGCTCTAGGTCTAGACAATTTGGATGATATAGAGGAGAATTCTTTAAATAATTACCATGAGGAATAGGAGGTGAATCCTCATCATCACCATCACTAATTGAAGTTAAGAAAGTCTAACATTCCTAATAAAAAGAAGAGGGATTAATATGATTTGATGAACTATCACCATCTTATAGTATCTCTAATATGATTAGTTATGCAGAAATGATAGGATGATAACTAGTAGAATTCACCTAACAAATAATCCTCTTAATGAATAACTCATAAGTGGTAGTATGAAGAATGATTTATTCCTTTACACCATTTTCATATGCAAAAAATATACAAGTTGTAACGTATAGATCCACATCCTTTCATTTTTTACTAGAATATGGGACCATGCAAGGGAGTCAAACAAATGAAGTTTTTTTGAAGGATTTATGAATAGCTCAAGAATGGAAAGTAGCTACCCACTTCATACAATAGTAAAGAACTTGTTTCTAAATATAACAAGTATAGCTAGTGGCTTCCACCTAATATGGTGGTGCTAGAGTTATGGAGTGTATAATATTTTTATCCATCTCTTTGAAGGATTATTTTGTTAATTCAGAAAACTCTACTTTTCTATATCGACTCTAATGGACTACTTATTACAAATCATTGCCCTTAAAACCAAAAAATTGTTCAAACTTGTGGTTGGAATATTTTCCCATATTATTTTCTAGATAATATCTATGGATTTCTCATATAAATTCTCTAAAAGTTCTTTGAAATCCAAAAAATATTTGCTTAAAATTCTCATTGGTAAAAGTCAAAAAATACCAAGCTCTACTAAATCATGGATTTTGAAATGGACTAGACAAATCACTATCTACTAACTCTAGAATTTATAAGGATCTTGATTTTTTTCCTTCTCAAAAATATCCTATAGATTTTATCCAAGTATAAATCCTTTTCAATGGCCATTAAAAAATGAACTATAAGCATGTCTAAAACCATGTCATGTTAACTATTTTCATGCACATAATGGTAGATCAAGTGGCCAAACCATTGATGTAAATAATTTCTCACTTCATCTAAAGGAGTATGAAAATATACAAAAGAAAAGAGAGTAATGTGAGAAAAGTGAAAAAGCCTATATTTACTATATCATTTCACCATAATAATTTTAGACCCACTATGTAATTCACTTATGGCCAATATATTTATATTAAATTAAACTTGATTGTCAAAACCTATATGGGTCATCTTGTATATAGGTAGGATATTAGATGAAAAGAAAGGAATATAGAAAATGACGTGAAATTCCCATCACCAATTTCAATGGACCCTCCCACAAGAACCTCATCAATTTAATGACTATAAATAAGAATATTAGGAATGAAAGATGGTTCCAATTGAGAAACTTTCCTATCTATTATCCATTTGGTGAGAACAACTCTAATAAATCAACCAAGTTTTAGGTTATGAATCTATTAAAATAATGTTTCTTTAATTTTCTTTGTACTTAATAATATCTATGGTACATGAAGATTCTGGTAATGACTCGTAGTTTGCTAAATTGAGTACCTTATTATTTTTCTTTCCAACAAGATGGGTGTGATCCACTATTTTATTTTTTAAGAATTTATGCTCATCATGAATATACTTGTTAAAAAAGGTACACTTATAGTATTTTTTTAGTGGCTAATATTCACCAATTGGATAATAGTTGAGATTTGGGAATCCAAAATTAGCCGATAGTTCAAGCAATAACATGACTTCAATTGCTACTTTTTAACAAAATTTTATTATGGACCTATTTAGATCGCCAAAGAATTTATTTTATTAAAAAATTTTCCATAGTATTTGATACATGATTAGACCAAATTTGCCTAAATTTTATAAATCACATTAGAAATATATATTAAGTCAGAAATTTAGTATATCATAATTATTGGTTGCTTTAGGACCATATTTATAATCTTTAGTTTCCGCCATTGACTTATAATATAATCTGTTTTCCCTTGTTGTATTCCACAAGGTAAAATAAACCCATGGTCTGTAATGCAAATGGGGCTCACAATTTTGGGTCTCATGAGAATTATAGATTGTGAGTAAATTTTACCTCACAGAGTACAATGAGGCTCATTAGATCAATCATCTAAAAGCAATTTCGAGCCCCATGAGAATTATAGATCGTGGGTACATTTTACCTTGCTGAATATAATGAGGGCCATTATATTTTAATACAATGGTGCTAAGTAAATGTAGTGTTGAAAAAAGTAATGCTTTTTCACACTTTTTTGATAATTGACCTTAAAGCTGAATAAGTGATGCCTTGGAGTGGTGTTGGAATGTCTTGTAGACATTAAAACTATTCTAAGACCCCTATTCAACTAAAACACACCTTAATTGGTCCTTTGCAAAGGTGTTGTAAAGTGTTGTAACACACTTTCACGTGTTTCTAGGACTTATTTGTTTAATTAAGCCTAGTGGGCCCTATTTCAATAAAAATATGCATAATGTAAAACATGTTTAAGTTTTGTAAATTTTGTTAAGGTTCTTTCACACTTATCTAGGTGATCCTAACTCATTTTGGTTAATTGGAGTTATTAACGCCCTTTTGATTCAAATTTAGGCCTTAATTTTGACACCTCTTGACAATATTTCTCGACAATCATAAATGAAATATAAAATTATTTCATTAGGACATATTTGGTCTTAGTAAGCTAAGCTAGGACCCATTCACCCTTAATGGAAAATAGGTCCTCCTAACAAGACCCCCCTTTTTTAGTTGTTCTCGGATGGGTTTTTTGCCTTCATTCACCTCCTCAAAGCTTGGTACTGAAAACTTAGCTAGGACCCATTTACCATTGGAGGCAAATGGGTCATGTGTCACCAAAAAGTGAGGAATTTGTGAATTTTCACTCATTTGGACCTTTGCCTATGGATTTTGGACCCTTTTCAACCTATTTTTACATCTTTCCAAGCCTTTTGATGAAGTGTTGTAAAGTGTTGTAAAACACTTTCACACTCTCCTAGGCTTTTCATCACTTAATCAATACATTATTATGCCAAAATGACCCCTTAATCCTCATACAAATACTAGCTTGGTGATTTTTCAGAAGACAATCCCGACAAGGAGCATATTTTAATCCCCAAAAAACACTTAAAAATGCCTAGGTGGACTAGGTTTCCACCTTGGGAAACCTAATCCCATGTGGCATAATTTTCAATTTAAACTTAATTTCTATCAAGATTTAGATCTCTAAAATCCTAAGGTCGATCAATATGAAGTTATTTCGAGAAAGTCACGGCACAACTTGTATAAGTAAGCTCCAAAACCCTAATTCCTCATAAGGTACCCTCATTTTCACCTCTCCTATCAATCTCTCTTCTCTTCTTCCTCCCAATCCAGCTAGGGTTTGAGTAGTCTAAGCCAATAAGACATCTCTCAACAGGCACTCAAGGGTTGAACCATTGTTGCAACACAAGTGTCATCCATCATGGCAAGGTAAAAAATCTCTCTCACTCTTTTCTTTTATGCTTCTTTACTTTTTTATCTTCATTTGGTTTGATTACTCAAAAGGGGTTTGACTAGGGCATACCCCTAATCCCTAACATTCAACAAGTTTTCCTTATTTTGTGTGTTTTGCAAGTCTTGTAGGAATATTTGGAAAAGGACCAATGTGGAAGATCATCCTATAAATCATCCAAGCTCATTAAGGTTGAAGAAGCACTAGTTGTCGCTTGGAAGACACCTACAGGTCAAATTCTACATTTTTGGGACCTGACACCTAGAGAAGAAGGAAACACAATATCACAAACCCCCTTTCCCTCCTCTTTGAATGAACCCTAAAAGCATATCACCACAGTGGAAAGAGAGCTCATTTCACAATCAAGAGCTCCTAGGTGAAAAACCCTAGGAGCCTAATTGGGGAATCCTCTTTCCCTTTTTTGAATATGTTTTTGGTGGTTCATTTTGGTGAACCTGACATCCTTACACCCTCTTGTCTGATTTACAATGTTTCATTGTCTTATGATTAACTTGCATTGCATCTTGCATTAGTGAAGTTATATCCTAAGGATTCAAAATTTGCATTAGTGAAAATTGCATGTAGGCTGCATTTTTGCACTTCAATCATTACAAATTGTGTGAAATTTTGCATTTTCATTCTAGGTCTGCCTTGTACAACATAAAGACCACTTGTATCAGCCCGAAACTCCTCAATTTTTTTTAAAAAATCACCAGGAGGACTAGGTCACCATTCTGTGTGACCTAGTCCCTTAAGGGTTCTGAAACTGCCCTTTATAGAGCTAAAATCCCTATTTTCCAGCTTTTGTTTGGTGCCATTACCCCCTGTATCAATAGGTTTTGTTTCTGTAACATGTATTTTATTAGAATTAGCTTAAATTAGATAATTTTATGCATTGATTAGTTTTAATTTTACATATACTACATATCTTTTTTAGATTCCGACATAGTGTAATCATAAAATTACCTTATTTTCCATCTAGAAAATTGCATTTCAACATTTTATTTTAAATAATTTCATTGCATTCTCTTCCCTTTCTCCTCTTAAAATGTTTTCTTTCAAAAGATGTGGCTTTGATTTTGTTTCTAATTTATTGTAAAAATTCAATGAGTTCAATGTAGATGGTAATAATGAATTCATTAAAGCACATGTTAATAACCAAAATGTAGACACAATTCTTAATTTTACATTAACCCTCTATCAGGATTCTTGTGTTGACAATCATAACAATCATACTTGTACTTCTCCCTATACCTCTCCTATTAGTGATGAAGGTATTTTGGTGACAGAAGGCACAAGTTTTGAGGGTTTTGATTATCCCTCTCCTCATCCCCCTTTGCCAACCATTAAACAACGACATAAGGAAATCATAAACACATTCCTAAATGTCACTTTACCTAGTCTCCCTAACCATGGCCCTCAAACTTGCTCATCTCCTAACATCTCTCCTCGATGTTATAAGGATAGTCTACTGTCAGAAGATACCCCTAGTACGAATCATGAAACTATTGACTCTCCCTTCCCTAATTCTCCTCGCTTGTGGGGTAATCTATTTTGACAATCATGGTGGATCTTCTCTTGATGCCTCCATCCCCTATGATGAATCATGTGATGCACCTCATCCATGCTCTCCTACTAGGTTAGATGGTATGGAACAAGAGAATGAGACCCTAGACAATCAAATAGACTCCCCTCTTAACCATACCTCCCCTCCCTATTCCATCTATGACCATTCCTCTATTAGTGATGATGCCACTTTTGAAGAACCAAGCCTTGAATGTCAATAACATGAGGCTTGTAGTTCTCCTAAACACTCTCCTTCTAGGGTGGATATCATGTTGCAAGCCAAGGATAACGTTGAATCTTCTCTTCAAGGAGATGAACTAATATTATTCAACCTCAACTCATCCTTTCTCCACCTTCTAAACTTGAATTCATTCTTTCCCCACCTAAGCCTAATGTGCTGCAATAATTGATTCAAGATACCATTTCTCATACACATTACACTCGCAAAAACCCATGTACTCAACCATCAATCTCAACACCTTTACCTTCATCCCCTCCTATTCTTCCTGATGTCCCTCACTTCAATTCCTTCCTTAGGGAGTATGACCTTGTTGACCAACTAAGGAATACTCCCATAAAATAATCTTTATGGGACCTTATCCAAGCCCCTCCTCACTATCACCACTTGATGCAAGATGCCTTACAAAAAAATTATTGTCCCTTATAATGCACAAATAAATGATATTGCAGCCATGATCCAAGGATTAAACATTGACATTGTTTTCCACCAAAGTGAGCTCGCTCCTTTGGAAGTGCAAAACAAAGTTGAATCCTTCATGATCATATCTCAATACAAAATCATAGGGATCAAGCGAACCCTTGTTGATAATGGCCCCTCAGTTAATGTGTGTAGTGTCAATCTCATAGATAGGCTCCATATCGATCGATTGACCATCCAAACTTCCTCCATCTCTCTCACTAGATTTGATAGTATCAGACAAAAACTGCTTGGTGTGATCACTTTTCCTCTCACTGTTGGAGTGGCCACATTAAACACATCGATCCATGTTATGCCAAATGATGTTTCAGCTAACCTCATTTTGGGCAGGCCATGGATTCATGCAATGAATGGTGTGCCTTCCACACATCATCAAAATATTAATTACATATACAACAACAACGTATACACCATTAACACCGATCCTGAACCTTAAAATATCTTACACCTTGAGGAAAACAAATCCAAACCCTTCACCACTACATCTACTCACCCTATGGAACCTGTCCAACCCAAGTCCTTAGAAGATTTTTTCGATTCCTTAGACTTCAACCCTCCCCTCAAGGGAAAAACCAAGACCAACATCAATGAAATTACAAATGGAAACGGAGTCTTGTTAACACAAGACTTGACCGATCCTTCGATAGTATCCACCTCAGCTCCTTTAGCCACCAATGCAAACAATGATCCCTCACCTGATCCAAAGAAGCTGAAAAAGCTTTACGGAAAATTTTATGAGATCATGAAGAAACTTGGCTATAATGGACAAGGTTGTGGTGCTACTAAACAAGGTATCTACAACCCTATTGAGCCTAACATGCAAACAATGCATCATGGTCTTGGATTTTCTCCTTTCATCAAACTAGTCAAACTTTACCCCAACACCAACGCTATCTCCACTCACCCTTCTCAACCACCCTTCCAAAGTGATCCTTTAACACCAATTGAGGAGTATTTTCTTAAATCCAATGTCATCTCGCATCCTCCTCTAGATTCAAATATTACACACTCTTCTAAGAGAGTGTACAATATCCCACAATATATAAAGCCTTGCATAGGTATGCCATCCTCTACTAGGAAAGATACTTCCTTGTCCCAAACCAAAGGATCCTCTTCCCCCCCTGATCAAGATAAAATATTGTTGAGACTCCTCCAAGATCATTTGATCTCCCTTCCTCCTCACACCCAAAAAAAATGTTTAAACAAACATTCCTTTTGTGCTTACAACCGAGTTCTTGAACATTCTACCAATCAATGTAAGGCCATGAGTTGTAAACTCCAACATCTTAAGGATTGCAATGTTCTTCCATCTATGGGGGCACCTCAGTCCTTTAATTGATACTAAATTTTCACTCTAACCTTACCCTTATCTTAATCCTTTCGGCTCACTCTTGCTTTGCATAAAGTGCAGGAAAGAGGTTAGTTAGCCCTTTCTCCCTCGTATGTCACTTGACCTTGTCTCTTTTGACTTGTCAGTAACCTTTCATGAACATATAAGAGCAAGCTTGGGATGTGGATGACATGTCTTAAGATTGAATTGCATGTGACATACACCCCTCCTCTTCATGACACAACTTTTTGGAACCATATGACTCAGCAGAGGGATTTCTGAACAATCTCTCATGTCCCTTCCCTCTTCTTCTCTACTTTAAAGCAGTTGTTCATAATACGATGATTCACAATTCCTTTAAAGTGGGGGCATACATCACCACTCACATTTCACTATGCGATCCTCTTTTTCTTGCAATTCCTTCTCCTGAAAACATTAAAAATAATGTTGTTCAGGATTGAGACATCTGCATTTTTCCTCTTTTGCATACAAGATGAGCCCTTGCCTCTCTTGCATACAAGATGACTACATTTGCACTTTGCCTCTCTTGACACATTATGAATAATGTTCATTAAGATTGAGACATCACATGAACAAAAGAAAAATCCCTTTCAAACACCTTCAAAATATCACTTTATTTTGTGCCACCTTATCAAAGTTATCACGAGATATATCTTTGGTATGGTTTAAGCGGGAAGCCCAACAGCGGCACAAATTTCCCCATAGCCACCTTTGTGAGTACATACCAACCGTGTGTATGTTTCTCACCTTTTGGGACTTCTCACCCCATAGACAACCTGATGTTCGGTGGCCCCACAGTGAGCACATATGTCCTTATTTTTTTCAAGGTGATCCCACAATAGTGGTTTATAATTTTTGGCCAAATTGGACACTGAAATTATTATTTTTAACTAAATCTTCACATTCAGGCACCTATAGCGGCTAAATCATGAGGAAAGATGATGCAAACTAGAGTCTCATCAAATTTTGTCTGTAGATTCTAAAAATATTTTTTTCAAAATTTTTGGAATAAGATTGCACTTCTTTTTCCATCTCCCACGAAAATTGTTTTTTTTCAAAAAACAACATTCTTAAAAAGTGATGCTCACCGTATACAACATAACTTTTTTTGTATGAAAGATTAAATTCTATTTTTTTCAAATTTAGATTTGTAACTATGATATCTAGCACTTTCATTTGGTCTCATAGTTTTTTATTGAATTTTTTTTCCTTAATAGAGTTTCAAAGTCAAACCAATTGCAATTCAGACATAGGCGGACTGTATACACCATAACTTTTTTTTTATGTATCAAAATATAATTTTATTTTTTTTAATGGATCAAGTAATACCCAACACAAAAATATTTTGATAATTTTCTATTTTTCCACATGTGCAAAATAGAGAGCTTGATTTTCAGTGAAAAACCTATGTTTAATAAAACTAAAAAAACACATACATAGTAAAACCAAAACATATTAAAATTATATTCGTGGGATAGCTCATTTCAAGGAATACCATAATAATTTGAAATAAATTTTAAATGAATTCATTTGATCCCCCAGAAGGTAAATCGAAAATGATTTTTTATCAGCATTTTGATAGGTGTAAAGGAGACTCATTTATAGGCATGGTTTAAAATTAGTGAGGTTCTATCCAAGGGGGTTTGATCTAAGGTGGTTTGATCAAACCCTCTTCAATTGGAATCCTTAAAATGGAACTTTTAAAATATTAAATCATTATATTTTCTAAAAATATGTGATTTGAGCAAAAATCAGTTCCTCTCAGAAATTGTAAACCAGCTTTGTGGGATCACCCTTCACACAAAACCTTTTCGTTGCATGATCATGCATCTTTTCCTACTCTAATGCATTCATCCTTGAATTTATTTTGCATTGATGTCAAGTTGACTTGGAAATCTTCAATCCTTGGGGACTTGACCACCTCCTTCTTCATTCCCATTCTTCTTCCTTGTCATTCTTCTCCATCTCCATTGGGCTACTTTAGTGTGGGTTTGAAGGAAGTCCACCCTCTCACTAAAGTGGGGGATAAATGTGTCACCAAAAAGTGAGGACTTTGTAACTTTTCTCTCATTTGGACCTTTGCCTACAAATTCTGGAACCTTTTCAGCCTATTTTTACATCTTTCCAAGCCTTTTGATGAAGTGTTGTAAAGTTTTGTAAAACACTTTCACACTCTCCTAGGCTTTTCATCACTTAATCAATACATTATTATGCCAAAATGACCCCTTAATCCTCATACAAATCCTATCTTGGTGAGTTTTCAAAAGACAATCCCCACAAGTAACAATAATAATATTTTAATCCTTGAAAAAAACTTAAAAATGCCCAGGTGGACTAGCTCACCACCTTGGGCGACCTAGTCCCATGTGGCATAATTTTTAATTTAAACTTAATTTTTGTTGGGATTTATGTCTCTAAAATCCTAAGGTCAGTCAATATGAAGTTATTTTGGGAAATTTAGGGCATAAATTTTATAATTAAGCTCCAAAACCCTAATTCCTCATAAGGCACCTTCATTTTCACCTCTCCTCTCAACCTCTCTTCTCTTCTTCCTCTCAAGCCAACTTTGGTTTGAGTAGTCTAAGCGAACAAGACATCTCTCAAGAGGAATTCAAGGGTTGAACCATTGCTGCAACACAAGGTCATCCATCATGGCAAGGTAATGAATCTCTCTTGCTCCTTTCTTTCATTCTTCTTTACATTTCTATCTCCATTTGGTTTGATTACTCAAAAAGGGGTCTGACTAAGGCCAACCCCTAATCCCTAACATTCAACAAGTTTTCCTTCTTTTGTGTGTTTTGCAAGCTTTTTAGGTAGATTTGGAAAAGGACCAAAGTGGAAGATCATCCTAAAAATCATCCAAGCTTATTAGGGTTGAAGAAACCATTGTTGCACCTTGGAAGACACCTACAAGTCAGATTTTGCATTTTTGGGACCAAACACCTGAAGAAGAAGGAAACACAAACAAAAGGCCTTGGATCCGATCTTCCGATTCATAGAAATTCAGAAGAGGACTAGTTCATCACTTTGGGAGACCTAGTCGTACTGAAGCTATTTTCCATAAATCTTGGTAGATCGGGATACCCGTTTGGCTAAAACGGGCTCCGAACCAATTTTTAGTTATTCGCTAGAAAATGGACTAGATCGCCCAGGTTGGAAAAAGTGTCCCTTTTGGCCTCAACATCAAATCCAGCAAAATTTCCAGCTCCTACAAGGTTCTAGGTGCACACCCCTCCATTTCCATTTATTCCTATAATAGTTTAGTGTATATTTCTTAAGTTATTTTGTACATACTTGCATATCATAATGTGTATTTTAGGATAGTTACATTTCAATAGTTTACATTAGTAAGTAGTTTTATTTCATTTGTTTCCATCACTTAGCCACACATTTACACACACCTCACAAACACAATATCACAAACCCCCTTTCCGTCCTCTTTGAATGAACCATAAAAGCATTTTACCAAAGTGGAAAGAGAGCTCATTTCACAATCAAGAGCTCCTAGGTGAAAAACCCTAGGAGCCTAATAGGAGAATCCTCTTTCCCTTGTTTGCATATTTTTTTGGTGGTTCAGGTCCTCCCTTAATGAGAACCTAATTTTTGAACTTCATTCTAGCAAGAATTTAATTACCTGTCTCCCTAGATCTGGTGTCAGCCTTATTTCTTTGAGTTTTGAGGTTAATCTCCTAGTTTAGTATAAATAACGGGTTAATTCACCTAGTTTCATCGTAAGGAATCCTCGATTTTCAAGCATTCAAGAATTATAAAAAAATGATGTTCACAATAGCATTTGAAGAGCATCCATAAGGAATTTCAAGGTAGATCTCAAAGGTTTATTACATCAATTCAATATCATTTCATCATGTCAAGTGTTTAATGCATGCATGTATGTTGAGATAAGAACCTAATATTGCATTCAGGATCCATTTACAAGAATCATTTTATATCCAAGATCTACATTATTCATGGCCACTACATGTTAGTGTAGAGAAGGGGGATTCACTACTCATGAGTTCTCTTCATTCATAGAGCCTTAGGGGGTGAACTACCCTAAACTACCTCAAGGAAAAGAAATGAGAGTTTTAGAATCTAAAAGACCAAGTCATGAAGATTTTCCAAACAAAATGACAAGCTCTTGGTCAAAAGATGACAACACAAAATACAGATGACAACATGGTGGGCTAGCATCCTCGAGGGGCATTGGCATCTCGTATAGACCAGAAAGTGAGAATGTCACAAAAAATGGAAAGGTGGCTACTTCTAATCTAATTTCTAAGAACTTCTAGAATGGGATAAAGTAACGAAATGTAAAAAAACTAGAATGAAGTGAAATAGAAATGATAAATATAAAGAAATGAGAGAAAGTGCTTACAACCACACAAGTGATGAAGCATTGAGCACATGAATGTCTTCAATACCTACATGCTTAAGATTTGGAGAAAGTGTTAGGGCTATATAGGGGTTTGCCTCAGTCAAATCCCTGTTTTTGTGTTCCCACCTCCACGGATAGCCACATAGATAAAGAGAATCAACTGAAATGAAAAAGGCTTGTGGTGAAAGAAAAACCCACTCAAGAGTATAACCCACACCATCAACTATGAGTGATAAAATAAATCCTCGCTCAAGGAGGAGAACCCGTATCAAAAAGGAGGTGATAAAAGAAATCCCTTCTTGAGGAGGAGAACCCATATCATGAAGTAAGGATTCAAATGATAGGAGATATGGAATCCCAAGATGCTCACAAGATTGAACTGAAGGAGATATCAAGTGCAAGGCTTAAGCAATCCCTAGACAGAGCAATAGCTAGTTGCAAGAGAAAAAAAGTGATGCAAAGAGTGTTGCAAAGATGTGGGTGTGCTGCTATAGAAAGTTGTATGGAGTTGTGTAAGAAAGAGAGAGTGAGAAAGAAGAGGAGAGTTCAAGGTAGAACCTAAGAAGAGCTTAGAAGAAGCAATATAATTGAAAAGGTAGCATTAAAAGAGAGAAAATGAGCTTCTCGAGCCATTTAAGGGCATCCCTAGCTGTAAGCACCAAAAACTTGAGGTGACAAGTGGAAAAAATGCTCATAGGTTGTCATTTGAATGTTGAAATATCATAGGGTGCTAATGTGGCACGTAGAAATCCACACAACATGCTAGTGTTCAAAAACATCATTCTACAGAATGACACGAATGGGAAAATCACAAAGCTTGATGGAAAGCAGATGCACAAGAGTATCTGCTAAAAATAGATGTCGAAGCTTCTTGAGAAGGTAAAATGGCTCATGCAAGGGCTAAAATGAGCCTACACAAGCTCTCAAGGAGTGGATGCAATAATGTATGTGAAATTGTGAGGGGTGTAATATTACAACTATACATTTTTCACCCACTTTAGTGGGCATATGAATCTACACTAATATGCATGCGAAAGGAAATCTACTAAACATAAATAACATCATTATGTAAAAAGGATATTGTAGAGGAAGAAAAAAAATCTTTGAACTAAAGAAGCATGCCCCCAGTTTGAAGACCTACAAAACAGATCCATTAGACAAGAAAAAACTGCACCAGGAAACAATGTTAGAGTACAAAAAACTAAAGGATTCGAGTGAAAAAAGTGAAATAGACTTTGATGTAAAAGGTTGTCTTAGTACTATGCATCATCCCCAAATTAAGAAACTACACCTAAAGAATTCTAAAATGGAAAAAGGAAGGGTATAAAGTTAGGATGAAGAAGATGCAAATCTTGATCCGGTATATACATAAGAGAGAGAAGAGAGAAAATAATTTAAGAGGGAGAAGCTAGAAATGAATGAAAATTCCAAGAGATATGGCTGCATAGGTCCTCAAACCCAAGGAGAGTTGAACAAAAGGAATTAGTAGCTTCACGAAACTACGAAGTTGCACAAAGTACACTGAATTCCCTCAGACCAATGATGGACAAATCCAACAAGATGAAAGCATCTCACAAGCCCGTAGACTTGCAAGAAGGTGTCTCCCAACATCTTTCACATGGAAGAAACCAAAATATATAAGTGTCTCACAGGCCCGTATACCTACAAGGAGGCAGCTCTCAAGATCACTCACATGGAAGGAGCCTTGTGAAGTATGTGCATTATAGGCCTGTGGACCTGCAAGAAGGTATTCTCCAAGATCTCTCACATGAAGGAAACCAAGATGAAAGTGCCTTATAGGCCCCAGAACTACAAGGAGGTATCCCCCAAGATCTCTCACATCAAGGAAACCCAAAGAGGGGGACTCCACAAAGTCAAATTGAAAAAGGGGATTTAAAGGAGCACCTACAAAGCGACATGTTTACCCATAGATAAAGCATGTCCAAAAACAAACCAGCCATGCAGGCAGTCAAGTAGCTAGTCACATAGACCATCAACAAATTAGAAGGATTTCAATGTGGTCCGTCATGAACCCTTCAAAAGAGGAGGGGTCCACTCAAGGGATGCACTGTTTAAAAAATGAGGTCTACTCGCGCTACCCCCAAGCTAGATGAAAAGATATGGTACGAGTCTAGTCGGGCTGCCTCCAAGATAGACACCATAGAATTCATTTGAGAACTTTCAAAGGGGGTCCCTTAGGAACCCTTGAAGACTGCAAGGGGTTCCACTCAGGGATGCTACATTTGAAAGAAATAAAGAAGAGAGGGGGTCCTTTAAGAAGGACACACATCTCTAGAACAAGTTATCACTACCCCCAGGATAAATGGGAGGAGAACCATGTAAGATACTTAGAACATGCAGGATAGAGGTAAACCTCAATATCACTTGTCATTTTGAAGAAAAGGCGGGTGCATTAGAAAAAAAATGAGTGATGGAACCTAAATCAAGATGTATTTTATTTTTCAAGTCCTTACATTCACTAGTGGAATGGCGAGAAACTCGATGGTATGCATAGAAAGAGTTTTTTCCTTTATCATGTTAATGAGATTTCTTATGTGTAGGGATAGGAAGAGTAATCAAGCAGGATTTAAGGATGCACAACAAAATATGTTCTTGCTCAAATAAAGCATGAAGAGGAAGAAGTAGCCCTTTATCTTGTAGAGAAAATTTTGACTACTCAAAAGAAGAAGAAATGAAGATAGAAGACAAAGGAGGATGGATGAATCCATGAGAACGAGGTTGAGATGACATCATGTCAACACTCAATCATATTTTTTGTTTAGACTATTCATTTGAGAAACCAAGTCCCAAATTATGCTTGTGAGGTACAAATTCTATAGGGACCTATATGCCTTGTTCATTACACCCACAACCTTTACGCTCATAGCCATATTTAGAGGCAAGCTTAAAGTTGGGGCCATAACATGTTTGAAAATCATGAGAAAAGGAGGGATCTACATAGAGAGTATTATTCCAACAAGGGGGAACATACTCTTCTATAGGATCACCATCATCCTCTTTAATAGAACTTTGAACATTATCCTCTTTAGCAAAAGTGTAATCATCTTCCTCAAAACGAGGATCAACACTAAGAACATTACAATTCACATTCACATTATCCTGCAATACAAAAGAATAATCATCTTTTATGGTGGGTGTGAATGATGTTATTGGAAGGTCTAAGTGGATCGATTAGACTTTACATTCTCAAATGAAGGATTATGTAAAGTTTAGAGAACCCCTATCATCACCAAGACATGCATTCCTTTGAGAAGATGTAGAAGGAACATACTTAAGATTTCTTGCTTTAGAAGGATCTTCTTTAGGGAAATCTATCTCAAGAGTATCCTTTGTAGTAGGTACTTGAGTAAACATCAACTCATTGCAAGACACTGAAGGAATAAGACTAGGCACAACCGAAACATGATCGGCAACTACCATCTCCCATAGGTTCATAGAATCAGGGTCAGCCTTGACTGTGACTACTTGATTATTGCAAATGAGCTTAATATATTTATGCAAGGTAGATGAGACGCCACCCATAGCATGAATCCACAGTCTACCAAGAAGAATGTTTTAAGGTAACTTTTTTGACATAACATATACAAAGGTAGGTATGGTAACGGGTCCAAGCTACAAAGGTAATACTATTGTACCTAGATCTTGTCGACCAACATTATCGAACCCATGAATGTCAATAAAAGAATCATTAAGAGAATATGGATCAATATTAATCTTAGGAAATAGATGAATGCTACATACATTGAATGCCGATCCGACATAAATGAGAGTACGTCTAATGCCAATTTTATTAATATTAACTATAATAATTAAAGGGTACGCTTTCTTCTATACTTCTAGAGGTGGTAGTTCCTATGGATACATCATAATATTCAGTGAATCCACACAAATATAATCTATAAATCAATTAGCATCTTTTGGCCTAATGGAATAAGGCAAGAGGATATTTTGCAAGGCTTCTTGAAGCATAACTTGGTAAACCAGAGCAGACTGAAGCAAGTCCTATAGTGAGATCTTGGTCAGAGTAATGTGGAGTTGCTTGACAAGATTGTAATCACTAGGTGATTTAGTAATAGGTTTAGGAGCTTGAGGAAGGATTGGATGTTTATTTATTCTATTCTCATAAGTTTGGGCTACCGCTATGTAAGAGGGATCCTTAGAAAGATCAAGAGAGTCTATATAAAATGGAACACCATTAATACAACAAACCCTTTTAGGAGAAGGACTAGTTGGAGTCAAATAAATAATAGGTCTCTTAGGCGTTTGAGGGGAAACAAAGACATAGATTAAATTTATAGAATCATCACAACTAGTAGAATAATTATTTGAAGACATATTATCAAAATCGATCCAAACAAGATCAAATGTGGGAGGAGATTCATCACATGCTAATGCATCATCTATAGAGGAGAGTGCATTGGAATAGATAAGAGACTCATCATTCCCAAAGGAAACATCTCTATAAGATAATGCATTGGATGGAGTGGAAGATAGAGTAACATTAAGAAAACTATCAAAGATTTCATCTTCTTGCAACAAAATATCCTCCAAAGCAAGAGGACTTTTGTGAGAAGGATCAAACATATCAAGTGACATAGGCAAAGCCAAGTCCCCATCACATGCATGAAATGGAACATCATTAAAAATTTAAATATAATTAGATACTAAGCTAATAAAATAATATATTAAATTCATTTTGGTTATAGAACTAAGAAAAACCAAAAATCTATATTTTCTAATTTTTTGGGTATTTTCTAGGTTCTAGTAATTTGCATTTTCAGAGGTCTTCGGAGAAAAAATTGAGGTCAGAACTTGAATCACTCTGTAAAATTTGATAGTCAAAGGAATTTCATTTTAGCGACTGAACTAGTTCTCTAAGAGAGCATTCCAATGGTGTAAACGGTTTTCAATTTTGAGCACCAAGCCAAAAGTTATGGCTCCGCCAAGTAGGGGTAAATAATTCCTAGTTTTATACTTCACGTCAGGTTCACCAAAATGTAGAGAAAGGTCATTCTCTACTCATGATTTATCTTCATTCAGAGACCCTCAGGAGAGAATCTTCCCTAAACTACCTCAAGAAACAACAACGAGAGTTTTAGAATCTGAAAGAGAAGGTCACAAAGATTTTTTGGACAAACTGATAAGCCTCTCGACCAAAGCATGGCAGTGCAGAATAAAAATGACAACATAGTGCATTGGCATCCCTAAGGTGCGCTAGCATCTCGTATGGACTAGAAGTGAGAATGTCGCTGAAACTAGCAAAGTGACTACTTCTAATCTGATTGCTAAGAACTTCTAGAATTTGATAAAGTAGAAAAATGTAATAGAACTAGAATGAAGTGAAATAGAAATGATAAAGATAAAGAAAAGAGAGAAACTACTTATAGCCACACAAGTGATAAAACCTCTAGAACGTGAATGTTTTCAATACCTGCATGTGTAAGATCTAGAGAAAGTGTTGGGGTTGTATAGGAGTTTGCCTCAGTCAAACCCCGTTTTGGTGTTCCCACCTCCACAGAAAGCCAAATAGATAAAGAGAATGAACCAAAATGAACAAAGTGTGTGGTGAAAGAAAAACCTTCTCAAGAGTAGAACCCACACCACCATGTATGACTGATAAAAGAAATCCATGCTCAAGGAGGAGAACCCGTATCACAAAAGAGGTGATAAAAGCAATCCCCACTTGAGGAGGAGAACCTGTATGACAAAGTAAGGATGCAAATGATAGGGGATATGGAATCTCAAGATTCTCACAAGAATGAAGTGAAGGAGATATCAGCTGCAAGGTTTAAGTAAGCCCAAGAGAGAGAGCAATAACTAGTTGCAAGAGAAAAAAAGGTGTTGAAAAGAGTGTTGCAAAGATGTGGGAGTGCTACTATAGAAATTTATATGGAGTTGTGCAAGAAAGAGAGAGTGAGAAAGAAGAGGAGAGTTCAAGGTAGAACCCAAGGAGATCTTAGAAGAAGGAATAGAATTGAAAAGGTAGCATTAAAAGAGAGAAAAGAAGCTTCCTGAGCCGTTTCAAGGTGTCCCTAGTTGTTACCATCTACAAAATGAGGTGACAAGTAGAAAAAATTCTCGAAGGAGGTCACTTGAATGTTGAAAGATTGCAGGATGCTAGTGCGATGTGTGGATGTTCATGCAATGTGCTAGTGTCCAGACACGCCACACTACAAAATGACACAAATGGGGAAAGTACAAAGTTTGATGTAAAAGCGGATGCACAAGGGTAGTTGTTGAAAAGGGGTGTTGAAGAATCTTGAGAAGGGAAAAAGGCTAATGCAGGGGCTAAAATGAGCCTACATAAGTGCTAAGGTAGTGGATATGAAATAAGATGCAATAATTTATGTGAAATTGTGAGGGGTACAATTTTATGACTATATAGTTAGTATGCAGATTTGATTCACAAGACAAAATCCAAGGTGACATCATTTAAATTATTGCATATTTTATATTTCATTTCCTTATTTCATCATTTGTTTTAATTACCTGGAAGGGGTTTGACTGAGGAAAACCCCCATTCACTAAAAAATGAGCAAGTTTGCTGCCCTTGAATGTGTGATTGTAGATTTTACAGGTTGAAGATCAAGTTAAGAAAGATTTGGAGCAAAGTTGAAAAGTTGAAAAGTTACTAAAGTTTTCATTCAAAGTGTAATATCATGGAAAGAGCTCTACAAAATTAAATGTAGGCTTCCAAAACTTGATAATTGGGAATTCAAGAGTGCAGACATCAAGGTATAGGATCCTAAAATTAGTTTCTGAAACCCTAAAAGGACCCATTGGCCACTAAATGTGAATGATTCCTCTATAGCTTAAAAAATAAAATGTTCTGGCTAGGTACATAGATTTTTTATGCTCTAAAAACATCCCCCATACTTTCTATAATAGTTAGTGAACCACAAATTTTTATCACCTTCTTTGGGCCTCTAGGGTTTTGCACCTAGAGGGGAAGGGACAAAGATTCACAATTCATTCAAGAACAAACCCTTGAGACTTTAATGCAAAGGAGATTAAAATATAACAAGTGTAGAGCTCTTAGGGATGGGAATGGATATAAAGGGGTTCACCACCAAGTGTAAACTTGGAAAACATAAAATACTTGAAGATGCCATGTGATATGTAGAAAGATAGATTGAAATGCAATATAGAACAAGATGAAATGGGTAAATAGAAAGAGTGTACCTAGAAAATGGAAAATGCTAGAGTGAATATTATGAAGGTCCCTGGAATTCTACAAAATTTGATTTTTAAGCCTAGCGGGACACTTGTGCCAAGTTGGGCGACTTAGTCCAATTGCAGGAAAATTTTGGAAAACAGCACTAGGGCTTGTTTCAGCCAAAAGGGTATCCGGATCCACATAAATCTCTAAAAATCTTTTGTAGTGGGATTAAGTCACCACAATTGATCGAGAAGTGTCCACTTTATCTTCTTAGAAGATTTGAAGGAGGAATCTGTAGACCTCAACCTACACTTCTCCTCCTAGTAATTTCCTAGATCTAGAACTGTAGAACTTGGCCTGTAGGTGTTCTTAAAGACTCCAATTAGGGTTTTGACAACCTTGAAGAGATTTAAAAAGTTGTTGACAACATTCCACACCTTTCTCTTTGACAAATTTGCAAACAAGACCTGCAAATCACACAAAGAGAGAAATAAATGTTGGATGTTAGGGCATGGGGATTTGCCTTAGTCAAACCCCTTTTAGTTAATTAAAGCAAAATGAATAGATAATTTAATGAAGCATGAAACAATGGAGTTAGTACCTTCCCATGATGATAGATCTTGAGTTTCTGCAACAATGGTTGAAGAATATTCCCTTGAATGCTTGCTTGATGACTTAAAATGCTCAAACCCTAGCTTGCTTGAGAAGAATGAGAGATGAGTGATTGAGAGGATCGATTGAATGAATATAATGGGGTAGATTTAGAATAGGGTGAAAATGAGGGGAAAACCCTTAATTTATACTTGTTGTGCCCTAATTTTTTGAAAATACCTCATCACAGGCTGATCTTAGGGTTTAGGAGACAATATGTTGCCAGAATTTTGAGTTAATTTTGATTTTTATGCCAAATGGGACTAAGTCACCCAAGGTGGTTACTTAGTCCACTTGGGAAATTTTAAGTGGATATCGGGAATTAAAATGTAATTAATGTTATTTAATAGGATCATCTTCTAGAATGCACTTAAGTAGGACCTATAAGTGCATAATGTGGTCATTTTAACATAAGCAAGGGTCAATTTATTGATGACAAGCCTAGGAAAGTGTGAGGGTTTGTAACAAAACCCTAGAATACTTTGAAATAAGACTTGGTAAGTGATAAAAAGAGGTTTTTAAGGTGAAATATGTTGAAAAAGGTCCTAGAAAAGTGTGAAAGTGGGTTACAACACTTCACAACACTTTCGCAAGACACCATAGAATTCTTATTGATTTGCAAGGGTTCAAGACCTAATGTGAATATGTTGGTTGGATATTGCAACACTAAATCTAGGAAAAACTAGGTCAAAAACCACAAGTAAAGTCCCAAATGAGCAATAATGTCTAATATGTTGGTTGGATATTGCAATATTAAATCTAGGAAAAACTAGGTCAAAAACCACAAGTAAAGTCCCAATTGAGCAATAATGTCTAAAGGATTTTTTTTTGTGAGACATTTAGCCCCCACTTTAGTGAGAGGATGAACTTGCTTCAAAATTACACTAAACTATCCATTCAATAAAACGATCTAATTGTACCAATGCAGATGGCAAAGGATGACAAAGATGAAGGAGATGGTTAAGCCCCCAAGATACAAGATCCTAATTCAAACCAAAATAAGTGCAAGAGGACATGAACAAGGTGAATGATTTGGAAAAAAACAAGATACATGATCATGCAATGGAGAGAACTAAAATAAAGAGAAGAACACAAATAAAAAGTTGGATCAAGCTTCAACCGTTTGTCCAGCTAATTGTGGATCATATCTAGGTTGTTTTTCTAAAAATGCATACACTCTGAGGTGAAGAAACTCTTGATTTTTCACCGAGTGAGAAGTCCAAGAAGGTGAGAAACATACAATCATGGTTGGTATGCACTCACACACATGTAGGTGGCTATGGGAAAGTCATGCCTCAAAATGGACTTCCTACTCAACCATACCAAATTTATACCTTCTAATAACTTTAATAAGGCACCGCAAAAGAAAAGGATTTTCACAAATGTGAAAATGGTGTAAGGAATGTTCAAAGGGATTTTTCTTAGTTCGTGTAAGGTCTCATGTTAAGCAACACCATGCATAATTTCTCCAAGAGAGGAAAAGTGCAAATGGTCTCACCTTGTTTCCAAGAGAGGACAAGTGCAATGTCTCATCCTAAGAAGCATTGTACCTAATGTTTCCAAGAGACAGAATCGCAAGAAAAATAAAATCATCCAATGAAATGTGAGTGTCAATGTATGCCCCAACGTTAA
Source organism: Sequoiadendron giganteum (assembly GCA_007115665.2). Lineage (NCBI taxonomy): Eukaryota > Viridiplantae > Streptophyta > Pinopsida > Cupressales > Cupressaceae > Sequoiadendron > Sequoiadendron giganteum. Next base: position 335,961,530 of record CM021100.1, on the reverse strand, counting down.
AGCAGTTGATAACACCATTACTATGAGAAATTTATTTAAAGTACTTCAAGGGCATGTGCAGATCATGATGGGCCAAAAATTTGTGATATATAAGTGATATGATGGCCCATGTGGCTGATAACTTTTCTTTATCCAAAATTGATCAAACGAAAAGTTTTTTTAAAGAAGATTCTCAGATTTCCACCAATATAAATTATTCTTTACTTTACATTTAATAATAAAAATATTAACTTTGACATCAAGTGTTGGGTCCATACCAAACATTGCAAAGAATTAGTGTACAAACATTCACAATATTCATAAGGTGTATGTTATACCATAATCACAAAGATCATTCACAAAATGTAAGTCACGAGCATACCTCCATATACACAAGCTGACTAGCCCGTACACATAACAAGTGCAACAATGACTAGATCATACACACTTCACAAGTGTAACAGTGAGGGTTTTGCTAGGGTAAACATTGTGTTCATTGTCTTATGTGTTGCATTTTATGATTGCTTACATTTCTGATCTAAAAAAAATAACAACACTTGGTAGAACTCCATCAAGCTGCCTCAAACCCTCATAAAGGGTAGCTGTTGAGCTGGATTCCCAAGTTACCGGATCACCACCTCCCCAAACTCCTGAATCATTGATCTTTTGAACCATTGGACAACAATCCATGTTGAGCTACACTTACAGAGCTCCATCAAGTTGTCTGATAACCCTTGTAAGGATATGACTGCCAAGATCTATAGATTCCCAAGCTACCTAGGGAACCATCCATATTGAACTTTTTTTACATTGGATTCCTACCCATTTCAAATTGTGGGCTTCTTAAAATATGTGAATTCATCATTCAGTCGAGGGAAGAGTTGCCAAATGCAAGCAGTGTAAAGTTGCAAAGTGGTGCAACTTTCATTTTCCAACTTGTATGACCAAACGAACTATTCCAACATGTCCAGATGAGTACGTTTATGCTAGGGATGGTCCTCTTTTACACCCAAATACACTAAATCACTCCGAGCTACATTGGACCTTATTATTATTCATTTTCTATTTGAATTACAACTAAAGTCCTGATTGATAAGCTGATTGAAAAAAATCTATAACTTTCAAATATCTCTACGTGTGATTCGTTGGAATATGAAATTTATTTTTCCCTCTTTTTAGTTAGTAGAAGAAATAAAAAGAGGGAAAAAAATAAGTGAATGGGATGAATATTGATCCTTCATTCCGATCAAAAAACTAGATAGTCATATGGGTGAGATCAAACAGTTTACAAATCTTGCAGAAAAATGATTAAGTCCCATCCCCAATGTACAAGAGTGAGAGCAAGCACAATCAGTGAAAACTATGTATCCCAGTTCATATATTAGTCATTGGGGCCCAACAGCGGGGAGGCAAATTTAAAAAGTATGAATTTACTATCATATATACCAAAAATGAAGCAAAGGTAGATGGTCAGAAACACCAAGATATAAAAAAGATTAGTTAAAAAAGGAAACTGATATCTAGACCAGAGATGTTTTCATAAACATGGGATAACAATAAGGACTTGACATTGGTAGGGATGATCAAGTAGTACTTCCTCAGAACCCCGATCTAGAATATGTTTCTATCTACTTAAAAAAGAATGGCTATCCAGAACGAAGTAATCCTTTACACATTTGTCTTTCTCCCACAAAAAAGTAGTGAAGGTTGAGATAGGTTCAAAAGCTCCTATTATTTGTAGTAGACGGAGGTATCACATTTTTTGAATCTGAAACATGCGTCACATTCTATGCTTTGTATACTATAGGATTAAAAAATTAAATTGAATGTCATGAAGTTTTGACCAAGTTAAGGTGGTCAGACATACGAGTTTTTATATTTTTTAAAATTTGTAATAAAAAAATCATAATTAATTATTTACTTGGAAAAAAATAACAAAAAAATATGCGTCATATCAGGAAATCAGTCCTCTACTTATATCTAAAATATTATAAAAAAATATTATCATTTTATTGTGGTAAGGGTGGTTAGACAGACACCTACTTCTTATTTTTTCCCTGGAATGTAAGTACTACTACATTGAAATTTCAAATTTTCACCAGATAGATTTATTTTTTTAAAAAAAAAACCTAGTAGTTTAGAAACTAAATTCAATTTGCTACAAATTCTATTTTTACATATTTTTGAAATAATATAGATAACTTATTCAAATTTTTACGTCAAGTTGGCTAACTCTGATTTTTCTGAATTTTATCGCCGCTCAAGGGCTTATTTTTCCATGATGATCATGCACATACCCAGAAGAAGGTATGAGAGCTTTGTAGAAATCCCTATGTCAAGACATATGTTTTTGATAAGCTACATCATGAAAAGGGGAGTATGTCACATGCAATTCAACTTAAGACATGTCATCCACATCCCAGGCTTGCTCTTATATGTTCATGAAAGGTTGACAACTGGTCAAGAGAGACAAGGACAAGTGACATATGAGGACAAGGCTACCTAACCCTGTGCCCCCACTTAGTGCAAGACAAGAGTGAGTCGAAAGGATTGATGAAATTCATGGTAGAGTGAAAATCATTATCAATTAGAGGAATGAGGTGCCCCCACATAAGAAAGAGTAAAAAACTCCTTAAGATGTTAGATTTTACTACTCAAGGAGTTACATTCATTAGTAGAATGACCATGGACTTTGTGATATGTGCAAAAGGAATTCTTGTAAAAGAATTTATTTTGAGTTCATAGAGGAAGGGATATCAAGTGATCTTGGAGTCTTCTCAACAGGATACCCTCTTGATCAAAGGGAGAAAGTGTTTCTTTTTCGTGTGACAAAGAGATCTCTTGCTTAGTACGAGATTTTATACTTACACAAGGCTCTATAGACTGTGAGATTTGTATGCTCCTATAGAGGAGTGTGTAAAATCTAAATTAGTAGTGTGTTGCAAGATGACATTGACATTAGGCGAACACTTCTTTGTTTGTGTCATGTTTTACAAAGGATCACTTGGGAGATCACTAGTGTCTAGCAGTTCAGGATGCACTAGTGTTAAGGTTTGTTTAGAATGGAGATTTGTGAAGGTATTGATGTGAGGTGAAGGCTTGGTGATTTCAATCAAAGGAAAATAACCAAGACCATGAGTTGTGGTTCATGTATGAGGTTCGATAGGGTTGTGGATACCTTGTTTGTTAGCACCACATCCTTTTCAACTATAGCCAAGTTATTTCATAAGCTCATAACCTTTCCATAAATATTTTTCATCGCTTGTGGATCGGGTGATTATTCATTGTTTTCTTCTTTGTCTAAACTAGTTGAGGAAGATGATTTTGAAGGATTTTTCAAGTCTTGTGTTGACAAGACTGTGGTTCACTTTTCAAAGTCTTTGTGTATGATCTTGTATTCTCCCATGATTGTAGGTGTGATGGGGTGATCCCACAAAGCTGGTTTACAATTTATGAGAGGAAATGTTTTTTGCTGAAATCATATATTTTTAGAAAATATAATGATTTAAGCCTTTAAAAGTTCCATTTTAAGGATTCCAATTGAAGAGGGTTTGATCAAACAACCTTAGAACAAACCCCCTTGGATAGAAACTCACTATTTTTAAACCATACCTATAAATGAGTCTCCTTTACACCTATCAAAATGCTAATAAAAAATCACTTTCGATTTACCTTTTGGGGCATCAATTGAATTGATTTAAAATTTATTTTGAATGATTATGGTAGTCCTCAAAATGAGCTATCCCATGAATATAATTTTAATATGTTTTGGTTTTATTATGTATGTGTTTTTTTAGTTTTATTAAACATAGATTTTTCATTGAAAATCAAGCTCTCTGTTTTGCACATGTGAAAAAATAGAAAATTATCAAAATAATTTTTTTAAAAATATGTTCGTGTTGGGTATTGATGTCCTTGATCCACTAAAAAAAATAAAATGGAATTTTGATACATACATAAAACGTTATGTTGTATATAGTCTACCTATGTTTGAATTTGCAATTGGTTTGACTTTGAAACTCTATTAAGGAAACAATATTCAATAAAAAACTACGAGATGAAATGAAAGTGCTAGATATTTACAAATCTAAATTCAAAAAAAAAAGAATTTTGTCTTTCATACAAAAAAAGTTATGTTGTATACAGTGAGCGTCACTTTTTAAAAATGTTGTTTTCTAAAAAAAATAGTTTTCGTGGGAGTTCGAAAAAGAAGTGCAATCTTATTCCAAAACAATTGAAAAAAATATTTTTAGAATCTACAGACAAAATGTGATGAGACTCTAGTTTGCATCATCTTCAAATTCCTCACGGTTTAGTCACTATAGGTGCTCGAATGTGAAGATTTAGTTAAAAATAATAATTTTAGTGTCTACTTTGGCCAAAAATTGTAAACCACTATTGTGGGACCACTCGATGTCTAAGGAGCCCCAATCATCATTTAAGAGCTTTGTGATGTGCTGAATTTGTTGTTATTTGTTTGTTTGTTGTGTAGGTTCCACTTGTGTGGTTGGTGTTAATGTGTTCAAGGGATTTTCTTTATTTCTCTCAAGTTTTAATACACTGTAAGGCTCATGATGATCATCAAGTGTGTGCACTTTGTTGTTGTAAATGTATTTCATTTTACAATGAAGAGTGGAAGGCACCCCATTCATTGCATGAATCCACGACCTGCCTAAGAGAAGATTATATGAAAGTTCAAGAGGCATAACATGAATTGGTGTTTCCAATGAGGCCATTACAATGGTAAGAGGTAAAGTAACCACACCAAGCGATTGCTTTGTGACATTTTCAAACCCCTTAATAGATAGAGAATCAAGTTGAATGTTCGCTCTATCAATGCCAAGCCTCTCCAAAAGGCTCATACTACACATATTAAAGGTTGAGCTGGTGTCTACAAGAGTTCTTTTGATCCCTTTTATTTTGTATTGAGATATTATTACAAAAGCTTCATTTTTTTTTTAAACTTCCAAAGGAGGAAGCTCACTTTGGTGATAAACAATATCAACATTTATTCCTTGAAATATAGCTGCTATGTCATTTGGTTGCACATTAGAAGGGATAGGAACTACTTGCAAGGAATTTTGCACCATGTTGTGATAGTGAGGGAAGGATTGAATAAGATCCCATAATGATATCTTAGCAGGAGTATTTATGAGGTGTTCAACAAGATCATATGCCCTAATGAGTGAATTTGATCAAGGGGCAACATGTAAGATTGGATTAGGCATATGCAAAAGGTGTTGAGGTTGGTTGTTGCTTTTGTGGATTGTTTTTTGTGTAATGTGTATGAGCAACAATATTATAACTTGGTTGTTGAGATACATTATTCTTATGTGGGTAAAGGACAAGTTCAATGTTTTTTTGAGTTTGTTGTTTGTGTGATAGTGGGTAGAGGATGAGTTGAGGATGAATAATATTAACATCCCTGAGTGAGTGAGAGGCTAATGTTGTCTCTTTATGTGCTTCTAAGGATACAATATTATTAGTTTCAATGTTATCCTTGTCGTGTATCATGATATCCTCCCTAAGAGGAAGTGTTTTAGGAGAACTACAAACCAACTGCTCTTGACAATCAAAGGTTGGTTCTTCTAAAATGACTTCATCACAAATAGGGGAATAATCAATGGTTGGAGAATAATTAGGAGAAGGTTCTATTTTTTATCTTGTTTTTTGAAGGTCTCATTCTCTTGTTCCATACTATCTACCCTAGTAAGAGAGCTTGGAAGATGTGCACCACATGCCATGGTGAGAGTTTGTAAACTAGATTCATCACAAGTAGGGGAGGCATCAAGAGAAGGACCACTATGATTTTCAAATAGATTGTCCCAAATAGTAGGAGCATTAGGGAAGGGAGAGTCAAGAGTCTTGTAACTCTTAAGAGGTGTATCTTCTAACACCAATCTATCCTCTTTGCATCAAGGATGGATATTAGGAGATGGACAATTTTGACTAGCATGGTTATAGAGACTAGGTAAGGTGATGTTTAGGAATGTGTCTATGATTTCATGTTCTTGTTCTAAAATATCTTCCACAAGGGGATGACGAGAAGGACAAGCAAGATTTCCATGATTCTCAATGACTGTACCTTCTTTTGCCAAGATACCTTCGTCAATAAAAGGAGAGGTATCAGGAGAAGAACAAATATGATTATCATGGTTATCTATGTTTGTATGATCTTCTATCACATCATCCTCACAAATAGGAGAGATAGGAGAGGATGTAAGTTTAAGGAAAGTATTATCAGTTTCACTCTCTTGCACTAAGAGACTCTCAAAACTAGGGAATGCATTGAATGAATAACTATCATGTTTACTAACTAAATTTTTCTTTGCAATTTTGGAAAATTGAAACTAACATTTTTGAATAATCTAATGTTAGGAACTAGAATGAAATGCAATTTTTAGATGTCAAATAAGGCAATTTACGGATTACACTGTGTAATGATCTGAAAATGAAATGGTGTGAATGCAAAATTCAATTTTAAGCAATGCATAAAATGATCTAGTTAAGGATATAACTAATGAAATGCATATTACAGAAACACAACCAACTGATACAGATGAGTAATGGCAGAAAACAAAATCTTTAAAATAGGGTTTTTAGCTCTATAAAAGTCTATTTTAGGGGCATAAAGGGACTAAGTCAGCCAAGGTGGTGAATTAGTCTTGTTGGGAATTTTTTTATAGAATTTTCAGATTTTTTTTATGGATTTTGATGGTTTTTGTGTTGTAAGATGCATCCCTCAGATGAAAATGCAGAATTTCAGAAATTTTGTAATGATTTATAATGCAAAAATGGAACCTATATGGACTTTCACTAATGCAAAATTTGAAACCATAGAATGCAATTTAAACAAGGAAAAATGCAATGCAATGAAAGCCTAGGATGAGAAAGATCTCCCAATCAGACAAGAAGGTGTTTGAAAGTCAGGTTCACCAAAATGAGCCACAATTTTTTGTCACCTTCTTTGGGCCTCTAGGGTTTTCAACCTAAAGGGGAAGGGACAAAGATTCACAATTCATTCAAGAAAAAACCCTTGAGAATTTAATGTAGAGGAGATTAAAATCTAACAAGGGAAAAGTTCTTGGGGATGGAAATGGATAGAAAGGGGTTCACCACCAAGTGTAAACTTGGAAAACATAAATACTTGAAGATGCAATGCGATATGTAGAAAGATAGATTGAAATGAAAAATAGAATAAGATAAAAGGGGTAAATAGAAAGAGCGCACTTAGAAAATGGCAGAGGCTAGAGTGAAGACTGTGCAGGTCACTGGAATTCTACATAATCTAATTTTTAAAGTTGGCAGGACACTTGTGCCAAACTGGGCAACTTAGTCCAGTTTTATGAAAATTCTAGAACACTACATCGGGGCTTGTTTCAGCCAAAAGGGTATTCGGATCTAAAAAACTTCCACAGTGGGTCTAAGTCACCACAACTAGGGTAAGTGTCCACTTTGTCTTTTCAGAAGATTCGAAGGGAGAATTTGTAGACCTTGACCTGCACTTCTTCTCCTGGTATTTTCCCAGATCTAGAACTGTAGAACTCATCCTGTAGGTGTTCTCCAAGATGCACATTAGGGTTTTGACAACCTTTAAGAGCTTTGACAAGTTGTTGATGACATTCCACGCCTTTCTCTTTGACAAATCTGCAAACAATTCTTGCAAATCACACAAAGAAAGAAAGAAATGTTGGATGTTAGGGTATGGGGGTTTCCCTTAGTCAAACCCTTTTTAGGTAATTAAACCAAAAATGAATAGATAATATAATGAAACATGAAACAATGGAGTTATTACTTTGCCATGATGATAGATATTGAGTTACTACAACAATGGTTGAAGAATCTGCCCTTCAATGCTTGCTTGATGACTTAGAATACCAAAACCCTAGCTTTGTTGAGAAGGATGAGAGATGAGTGATTGAGAGGATTGAGTGAATGAATAGAATGGGGTAGAATTAGAATAGGCTGAAAATGAGGGGAAAACCATTTATTTATAGATGTTTTACCCTAATTTATTGAAAATACCTCATCACAGGCTAACCTTAGGGTTTAGGAGACAATATCCCGCCAGAATTTTGAGTTAATCTTGACTTTTATGCCAAATGGGACTAAGTCGCCCAAGGTGGTGACTTAGTCCACTTGGAAAATTTTAAGTGGATGTCAAGAATTAAAATGTGATTAATGTTGCTTAATGAGATTGTCTTTCGAAACACACTTAATTAGGACCTATAAGTTCACAATGGGGTCATTTTAACACAAGGGTCAATTTATTGATGGCAAGCCTAGGAAAGTGTGAGGGTTTGTAACAACACATTACAACACTTTCAAATAATACTTGGCAAGTGATAAAAAGATGTTGTTTAGGTGAAATATGTTGAAAAAGGTCATAGAAAAGTGTGAAAGTGGGTTACAACACTTCACAATAGTTTTGCAAGACACCATATAAATCTTATTGATTTGCAAGGGTTGAAGAACTAATGTGAATATTTTGGCCATATTACAACATTAAATCTAGGAAAAACTAGGTCAAAAACCACAAGAAAAGGCCCAAATGAGTGAAAATTTCCAAAGGATACATTTTTTGTGACATAATATTGGGTGGATCCAATTTTCACGCCAATGAGTAAATATTCTACTCTAGCGCTTAAACCCATCGATAAATTCGACCCTCCAACCCCTAATTTTTCATGAGAATTATTTTTAGATTGGATGGATTCTGTTGAAATGCACAAGACAACTGAGAGGGGGGGGTGAATCATTTGTACCAAATTCTTTTACTTCTAACCTTAATTAATCCCACTTTAACTTTAATCTATTATTAAGTATAAAAATGAAATGTAGATAACAAAAAGCATACACCAGAGACAACATATTTACGTTGAAAACCCAATGAGGGAAAAACCATGGTCAAGATTAACTCACAATATAATAGTAATCCAATAAAGGCTCACTACTAGAGGGCTCACTACCTAGATACAAAGTCTCACTGTCTACATATAGGACTCACTGTCCAAAAAAAGGGTCACTACCTACAAAAAAATAAATACAAAAGAGAATCCACCACAAGAGGTTCCACACATCTGCAACTTGATCAAAGAGTTATAGACAATGTCAACTCATTTCTTTCAAGAATCTAACACATCAAAGTATTGATGCCTTGATTCGCTCTTTCAATCTGTTCTTTTCGCACTTGTTCACACACTTCACTTGCTTGGTTTTTCCATTCTTACAATTCCCAAGATCTTGACTTGCTTTTATACCATCTCCAACCTTAGAAACATTCTTAAGGTTGGCTACATATTCCTTCTTTTAAAAATTAAAAATAGGTCAGCTACTTAACATTCCCACGGTGGATAAGAGTGAGTGAGGACCAAACACAAACTTAATTAGGACCCAAAACAACATCTTGGATCAAGCACACGCTTCCTTAAGTGATGCTTCATCTTAATGTAACATGTAAACAATAGGTCAACCAAACCTAATGAAAACATCAATGATCTTTGAAGTGCACACATCTCCAGCAAGATGATTACGCATGGATCACCCAACATGCTTCACTAGATACAAAAAAAATTCTTAGAAACCTTCAAGAAGATCCATAAAAACTGTAACAACTTCCATAAATCAAACTCACTTCAACAATCCTATTGGACCGAGCAAAAACACACCGTAGCTCTAGAACAAGCCTTCTGGAGCACCAAACCACAAGAGCATTTTCTAGAACATAGAAACCATCAAGATTAAACTTCTTCTAGATCCAAAATATCTAAAATGAACCACCACAAGACTATAGAGCAAGAACATCTCTCCTAGTCCATAAAAAAATAGTCCTGTCTAATGGGTTCACACATCGGTGAACACATCTTTCACTCTCCATTGATCCATAAGCTAAAAATTAGGATATATTACCCATTTTAGCTCATGAAAACAACTATAGATCCACATAGGTATAGGATCAACATGGAAGAAATCAAAATCACATTACTAGAGCATACTTAAAACAAACACTTAACACTGTCTTCATTATTTCTTAATTTTCTCAAAAGAAATTGGCATCAACACATTGTAACTTCATAAATATAGCTTCATATAATATCAACACTTCCACAGTATCTCAACTATACTTTTACCATCTGCAATCACTCTAAACTATGTTGACATGAATGAACACATTAATGACAACACAACCAAACACATCCATACTTGCAACAATCTCCCCCTTTGTCATTGATGGTGAAACATGATGTCAAAAACCAACAAAGATAGAATACACACTCTCCTGCTTCTTCTTCTCCTTTCTTTTCCAGATTAGACAACCTTGCACAACATTTCTACACTCTCTTCTCCTTACAATATTTTCTCTCCCTTTCAAATTTTTCACATGACTTTCTCTCCCCTTTGACATCAACAGAAAATAAAAGTTTTTCCATAAAACACTTTAATCACTCCCCTTTAGGAGTGCACCCACATCTCATACTGCAACAATGAAACTCTCTACTCCCCTTCAAGAGTAGACCATAATCATCATTCGAAGCCAAAAATAAGGTGTGAATCCACTGGAATGATGCACCTACTTTAAGGAAGGAGGGGTAGTAACCCCTGACTTCCCCTTGAGATACTCAAAATTATTCTTCAGAAGGGCCTTAGTGAATATGTCATAAATTTGTTCCTTGGTAGGAATATATTCAAGTCTAACTTCATTCTACAACACTTTCTCCCTCAAGAAATGATACCTGATAGATATATGCCTCGTTCTAGAATGCATCACTGAATTATTTAAAAAATTTATTTCACTTGTATTGTCAAAAAATACAAGGATAGGCTCATCACATATCAAACCAATGTCCTTCAAAGTTTGCTTCATCCAAAGTACCTGTGTGTAGCAAGATGTTTCTGCAATATATTCAGCTTCTACAGTGGATAAAGAAACTAAATCCTATTTCTTACTTAAGCATTAAACCAATCTTCCTCAAAGGAAGAATGCACCACCACTTGTACTCTTCTGGTCATCTACACAGTCAGCCCAATCAACATTAGTGTAAGCATTCAAGGTGAAATCACTATCCCTAGGATACCATAAGCCATAATCTAAAGTGCCCTTTAGATATTTGAATATCCTCTTTATAGTTGTAACATGTGTCTCATTAGGTTCTTCTTGAAATATTGCAACCAAACATGTTGCATGCATGATAACCAGTCTAGTAGTAGTAAGATATAGAATTCCACCAATCTAGATCTATACATGCTCTGGTCAACTTTAGAAGATTCATCATCCTTACTGAGCTTGCATCCAATTACCATAGGGGTACAAACTAGTTTGGAATCACCCATTTCAAACTTCTTCAACAATTGTTTGAACCTTCATAGATTGTGAAATGAAGATCCGCTTATTAGTTTGATTCACTTGTAGTCCAAGGAAGAAATTCAACTCACCAATCATAGACATCTCAAACTCTTTTTGTATTTCATCTACAAATTTATTGCACATATGTTAATTTCCTCAAAAAATAATGTCATCAACATATACCACAACTATCAACATTCTTTTAGGGTATGTACAGGATCATAATTGAAAAAATAGGCCCTTAAGTGGTGATGAAAATTCAAAAAATCAAAGTTAGGAAATTTGATGTAAAAATTTGAATAAGTTATCTATATTATTTCAAAAATATGTAAGAATAGAATCTGTAGCAAATTGAATGTAGTTTCTAAACTAATAGGTTTTTGATAGAGGAAAAAATAGGTTTTACAGGGACCCGAAACCATGGAGTTTACAAGCTATAATAAAATAGATCATCAAAGTACCCTGAGGCAGAAAGGCTGCAAACAAAAATAATCAGAAAAGGGCAGTAGCCACCAGCACAAAGCTACCAAAAAGATTGCAACAAGCTAACAAAAAGAAACACAATCTAAACTAACCAAGAGACTTTAAAGTCTCAACAACTTCAACTTCTAGGTTGCACATTTCTTGGGCCACCTTCTTCAGGTCTTGAGTCTCCAGAGGTGAAGAATCCAGTCTTTTCTTCAGGTTGGCTCTAGTTCTCTTCAAATGGAAAAAATCCTCTTGATTTTTTCTTCTTTTATCAGCTTCAAGATCCATAATCAGTGACTCCTGCTGGGTGTTTTCCATTTTTTCCACCAAAGCACTCAAGATAGTTGCATTGTTTTTGAAAATTATGTGGTTATGCTCAAGTGTAGTTTTCATTGTTTCCCTGATCTTACCAATTTCCTTTTCCAGGTTCTTGATCTTGTCCTCATTGTCCTTCTACATATTTTCAATGAGATCAACCGCTCTTTCAAAGCATTCTGCCATAGCCATATTCTCTTCCACAGTCCATAAGACCTTCGCCAAATTTTGAGATGCCACTTTAGCTTCCAACAACTCCATCTTGCTAGTGAGTGCCCTATCTTTCAGCTTGATTTCCTTTATCTCATGGAAGGCCCATTTCAAAATTCTGAAATGGTCAATTGCTCCATTTTTGGCCATTGTAAGAATATATTCATGAAGTTCCCTATCCAACTTAAAAATGTGGTCTTCAGGGTTAAGGTCCTTGGGGGAAATGGGTCTTTTTTCTCTGTCAATGGTATGAAACGAGGCAAGGGAGTCCTCCTTATCTTTGGGATCAATAGGGTCATTGCCTAGAGAATCCATCGAATAGGAAACCAATTTGTTAACAGGGGTCTCCTCCCTCTTTTCATTCTCCATCTAAAACGTACTAAGAGGGGTATTCACAGGGATAGCTTTTTTATTTGAGGGCTTAGCTAAAGGGGTTTCCTTCATTTTCTTGCTAGGAGGGGTAGTGAAATCCTCAACCCACTCCTTATCTAAATCCTCATTGCCCTCAGATGAGCTAGAATCGATATCGTAACCATCTAAGGCCGAGGCCGAAATAGGGTTAGGAACAACTAACATATTTTTAAAGTGCTCATGAATGAGCTGAATAAGGAAAACATGTAGGACTAGATTCTTCTTTGGATTTTTTCTAAATTCCTGAATACTATTATTCATGGAACAGAGCAAGTAATAAGGAAAAGAAACAATTACCTTATGTATAAAATTATTGAGGAGGAAAAAGTGGTAACCATAGACTCTGGTGAATCTACCATCCGGTGTGATATACTCCATAAGAACCCTAAGAACCTCCCTCCAAACTTTCTTGCTCCTCCTGGAATTGAAGTAGCTATTGGAGACTTTGACCATCTTCTTTTTTTCCTCCTCTAACTTAGGGAAGCTAATAACAACTTCGTCTGAGAACTTCCTATCATGATAGAACTTCCTATCATGATAGAAATTCCTATCATGATAGAACTTCCTATCATGATAGAACTTCACACCTTTAGTAGAAAGATCGGTAATTTCCCCAATGAGATCCTCATCAACCGGGGCCTTCCTCCCTAAGAGAATAATTTCCCCATGATTCCAACATTTAGCGAAATAATTAGTGACCTTGGGGTTAGGCCCATGAAGTTTATCAATGAAAGGTTGAAGCCCTCCCTTCTCAATCCTTTTCAATACCTTGGAGTTATTCTTGTTCTTCATGCATCTTGTTGGCTCAACTCTTTTCTTGCTTCCTCCCATGGTCACAACTCCCCTGTTCTGATAGGTCACACCATGAAAACACAGACTAAAGATCGCATAGCACACCCAAAGAATACAAAAAATGTGCCAACCCTTTCTATCTGTTACAATTATTACGACCTTGCTAGTATATTGAATGATATCTTGGTACTTGGCACCATTCATATTAATCATCTTTAAATGTGGCTTCTCTCCCATGAGTGATATAATAGTTGATTAAGGCTCTGACGTCAACATCCAAATCATTAAAATTCTTCCAGGTCACCTACTTATTTTGTTTAATTTCCTCATTAGCGAAGTAGTCGGCCACACAATTAGCTTCCCTATAGACATGGGAAATTTTCACTTTGTCAAATCTCGATAAAGTGGCCCTAGCTTCATTTATCCAATATTTTATGGTCCATGAGGGGGGGCACTTTCCTAGGAGGAAATCAATGATATTATTAGAGTCACCCTCAATCCATATGTTTTTAAAGTTCATCTTTTTGGCCAAATCAATGGCCTAGTAGGCTCATATGGCTTCAGCTAAATTATTTTTTTGTATACCCAAGGAGAACCACCACCACAATAAACATACGTTTATTGTCTCTTATAACATCCCCGCTCCTAGCCTTCCCCTAATTCCCTTTTTCTACCTGATCAAAATTGGATTTTATCCAATCACTTGGAGGATAATACCAAATGACACCTTTACGGTTATTTTTAGTTGGTTTTGAGGCTTTGGACACATCTCTTTTGATTTTCCAATCTTTGGCCATCTTGAGGTCATAATCTGAGTAGACCACATAATCCAACTTATACTCATAAAGATGGAACATGTTGAAATTTTCTACAATAATCCTGTAAATATTTTCAAACACAATATTCTCTAGAATTTCCTTATCCCTGAAGATTCTATTATTTTGTTCCTTCCACACTCCCCAAACTATATAAGGGAAAGTCAGGGACCATAACCTGCGTATATAAGGATTCAAAGAGGGCACCCTCCACTGAATAAATTGATCTTTAATACATCTAGGTGACATCCACAAGATGTTCTAGAGAGAATAGAACCTCCCCCAAATTGAAGTCACATAAGGAAAGCTAAGGAATAGATGGTTAGCAGTTTCCGCTTCTTCCTTACAAAGGAAACAATGACTAGGAATCTGAAAACTCCGCTTACAAAGGTTATCCACCGTGAGAACCTTATTCTGGAGGAGAATCTAAAAGAAGATGTTGAACTTGAGGATTAGGTGACTAATCCAAGCTTTAGTGTAGAAGGGAGGATGGGCAACAAATAAGGACAACAAAGAGACAATCAAGGAAACCGAGTAGCTTCCCAAAGGATTGGCCGTCCAAACCAAAAGATCCTCCTGAAAACTCGAGCTCACTCTAACCACTAAAAGAGAGGATTGGATCGACATGAGGTCCATACTAATCTAGCTGAGGTTCACCCATTCCCTATTTCTCCAATAGTCTTTAACAAGGCTCCCATAAGTAGCTTTACAGGTATCAACCCACTATTTGAAACTATAAAAGGACTTTAAGGGCTCCTTCATAATCCATCTGTCCTCCTGAAACCTCACAAGATTCCCATTTCCAATGCACCAACCCACACCGAAGTCAAAAAAATTCCTCCCTTTAGTCTTGTCATTTCATAGAGCCGATCCATGTGGTAGGCAAGGAGACTCAAGAAAAGTTTTTAGAAAGCCACAATTAGCCAAATATTTGATTTTTAAGATTTTGTTCCATTATCCATTTGATGAAAAAATTCTCCAAATCTGTTTTTCTAGGAGAGCTCTATTCATCATTCTAATCTTTCTAAGACCGGGTCTACCTAACTTTTTCAGTCTACAGATAGAGTCCCAGCCAATAAGGGTTAGTAATTTTCTATCTTCAACACTAGACTAGAGAATTTGTTTTTGAATTTTCTGAATAGCCTTTGCATATTTAGAGGGAATCTTAAAAAGACTAAGAGCATAGATTAGGAGGTTATGAAGAGTGGCCTTGAGGATTAGAATCTTACTAGCTTGGTTGAGAAGAGAACCTTTCCACCCTGCAATATTTTTTCTGAATCTATCAACCAAGGAATTCCAAAAGGATTTAGAGGGCTTCAAACCCAAGGGAAAACCAAGATAAATTGATGATAAATAATCCACTCTACAACCAAAAATTATAGCTATCTTGTTATGCATTGGCTCTGGAGTGTTGAAGAAGAGTAAAGAGCTTTTCTATATATTAACCTTTTGACCTGATGCTCCTTCATAACCATCCATAATTTTTTTAAGATTCCTAGCTTTGGCCACTGTAGATCTCGTCATCAAGATGGTATCATCCACAAACTATTGGTGGGAGTAGACTAAGTTGCTGGAAGAAGGCCTTAGACCCACCAAGGATCCTTGATCAACCATTATTTTCAAGTTCCTCCGAAGGCATTCCGCCATGATAGTAAACAGAATAGGATAAGTGGGCTCTCCTTGCCTTAGACCTCTAGAATTCTTTAAAAACTGAGGAGATCCATTGACAAGAATAGAAATAGAACCAGTAGAAATGAGTTGGTTGATCAACTGGAGAACTCTATTGCTGAAACCAAATGCTCTCATGGTTTTGAGTAAAAAATCCCATTCAACACGGTCATAAGCTTTAGAGATGTCTAACTTAAGGAGGAAACCTTTAGTCTTAGACTCTAAGAGAGAGTGAACATTTTCATGCACAGTTAGAATAGAGTCAAGAATCTGCCTTCCCCGGATGAAGCCATTCTATTAGGGTGAAATTAGGACAGGAAACATAGTCAAAAGTCTAGAGGTCTGGACTTTAGAGATAATTTTCTAAACTACTAGGTATTTTTTTTTTTTTAAATCTATTTGGTGAAAATTATAAATTTCAATGTATTAGTACTTAAATTTTAGAAAAAAAATAAGAATTGGGTTTCTGTCTGAAAACCCTAACCCCAATAAAATGATAATATTTTTTTATAATATTTTAGATATAAGTAGAGGACTCATGTCCCGATGTGATGCATATTTTTTTGTAATTTTTTTGCAAGTAAATAATTAGTTATGAATATTTTATTACAACTTTTAAAAAATATAGAAAACTTGTATGTCTAACCACCTTAACTTGGTCACACTTTCATGAAATTGAATTTTATTTTTTGAATCCTACATTATGCAAAGCATAAAATGTGACACATGTTTCATATTCAAAAACTGTGATACCATTTGAAAGCTATAGATGTTTTTCAATCAGCCTATCAATCAGGAATTTAGTCATAATTCAAATAGAAAATGAATAATAATTATTTATTAAATTCAAATTAAAGAATAATTTATATTGGTGGAAATCTGAGAATCTCCTTTAAAAACCCTTTTTGTTTCATCAGTTTTGGGTTAAAAAAATCATCAACCACATGGGCCATCATATCACTTACATATCGCCACTTTTCGGTGCATCATGATCCTACACATATCCTTTACCTTCCACTTTGAAATAGAGATTTCTGTCCATGAAGACTTTTTTGAATCCTTGTTGTGTCAAATATCTATCCAACCTTGCATACCAAGCTCTGGGAACCTGTTTAAGTTGATACAACACCTTTTTCAATTTGCAGACCATGTTCGGTTTGTCTAATAACTGAAATCCTTTCGGTTGCTCCATATACACTTCTTCTTCCAATTCTCCATTCATAGAGGTAGACTTAACATCCATCTAATACACTTTGAAATATTTATAGGTAGAAAATGCCAAAAACATCTGAATGGTGTCCATTCTTGCCACCGAGGAATTTTTTTCTCAAAGTCTATTCCTTCAACTTGGGAATACCCTTTACATACAAGTCTTACCTTATTCTTTACTACTTCACCATATTCATTTTGTTTATTCCTGAAGACCTATTTTGAACCAATTAAATTCTTGTTTACATGTCTAGGAACCAATTCCCATGTTTGATTCTTCTCTATCTGCTACAATTCCTCCTTCATTGCTCTCATCCAAATCTCATATTTTCATGTCTCACTCACAGTCTTAGGTTCTATCTTAGAAAGTAAACACAAATTTACCTCAACCACTTGGCTTCTTGTCTTCACACCTTCACTTATGTCTCCAATTATCTATTCCTTCGGATGGTTCTTCTATACATACTTGGGAGTCTTAGCAGGTTTAAGAATCTCCTCTTCTTCACTCTTTTCTTCCTCTTCCTTTTCTTCTTCTTGTACTTTTCCACATATAGGATCATCTGGTTCAACTCTAATTATCTCAACTAGTCTATGCATAACTTCATCAACCTTTACATTTGCACTTTTAACTATTTTCCTCAATGTTTTATTGAAGCATCTATATGCTTTCCTGTTAGTTGAATATCCAAGGAAAATTCCTTCATCACATCTTGAATCAAACTTTGCAAGATTATCATCATATCTTTTAATGTAACCTTTGCTTCCAAACACTTTAAATATTTAAAAATTGGATTCTTACTAGTCCATAGCTCATAAGGATTCTTTGTGTTGTTACCTTTGATCTGAACTTTGACAAGAATGTAAATAGTGGTGTGAATTACTTCTCTCTAATATATGTCAAGAAAAGTTTCTTCTGTCATCATTGTCCTTGCAACCTCTTGAACAGTTTGGTTCTTCCTTTCAACAACTCCATTCTACTAAGGGGTTCTAGGGGCATACAAATATCTGTTTATCCCATGTTCTTCATAAAATGAATTAAACTCACCAAAAGTGAATTGTCCACCTCTATCATATTTTAAAATTTTTATTCTTAGGTTCACTTCATTATGTACTCTTGCTTTGAATGCTTTGAATCTATATAGGGCTTGAGATTTCTCTCTAACAAAAGTAACCCATGTCATTCTAGAGTAATAATCAATCAAAATCATGAAATATCTATCACCATTCAAGCTTCCTATTCTTATAGGACCACAAAGGTCTGAATGAACCAACTTCAACATTCTGATAGATGATTGATCCTTTCCTTTAAAACAACTTCTTGTTTCTTTTCCCATCTGACAACTTCTACAAACAAAATTTCCAGGCTTTGTGATTCTAGGAAGATCTCTAACTACTTCTCTTGAACTGATCCTAATCATATTATCAAAGTTTAGATGTCCCATCCTTAAATGCCACAACCAACTTTCATTAGCTTGAGAAAAAAAGCATTGATCATCACCACTTTTAAGCTGATAGATGTTTCCATGAGTTAATTTTCCTATAGCCACCACAGTTCAAGAGCCTTTTTTGATCTCATAGGTGTTATCCTGAAATACAAGCTTAAAAAATTTGCTACACATTTGTCCAAAACTCAAAAATATTATGCCTTAAGCCCTTAAAATAATAAACATCATCAGTACTATTTTTTCCATCGAGACTAATTATACCTTTCCAACAATCTTAGTACCATAATAATCTCCAAACACAACTAATCCTCCATCATTGTTTTCAAGTTTAGTAAATTTAATCTTATCTCTGGTGATGTGATTTGAACATCCATTGTAAATCACCCAATAGTCTTCATCCTGTCTAGCATGAAATTTAGTAACCAAAGAACCCTCCATTTCACATTTATTATCCTCTAGACTATATTCCCTTGCACATCTCCCATGCTTAACAAACATTGATTTATTCTCCAAGGCTAAGAATAAGCATTTATCTTTATCATCCTCAACATCAAACTCATCATCAAAAATTATAGTATCTTATCTAACATAATACAGTGTCTTGAACTTCTTATACTTTCTATTTTTATAGTTATTATCTTTGTTCTTCTTGTGTGAAACTCTATTTGGAGATCTTGATGAATAGTGGCCAGTATTTCCACAACTGAAAGACTTGAAAGGTAACATACCTTTGTACTTACTGATACCTTTATTTAGTTTCCTTCTAAAGTTTGCTTCCAACTCTTCTGATCCATCACTATCTGAATCATCTTGTATCTTCATTACTTTAAAGGATGATTCAAATTTCTCCATTTCTCTTCCGAATTTCCTCATCTCAAATGCAGTCAAGGTGCCAAATAACTGTTCTTTAGTAAATGTCTTCAGATCATATGATTCTTCAATAGCTGAGATCTTGTCGCTATAATTCTTCTAGTAGGTCCATTAAGATCTTATCTATTACATATTCATTTTCCATGGTACCACCTTGATTTTTAATTTCATTTGTTGTAAGTTCAACTCTCTGATAATAGTTGCAATATCTTTACCTTCTTCCATGTTCAAATTCTCAAATTTGTGCTTATTTGTTAGCTTACTTAACAATTTCACTCTAGCATTTCCTTAATAGATATCTTTCAATCTTTCCCATACTTCATTTAAAAAATTACCAAAGAGATAAATTTTGTTCGTTTCATTCTAGATAAGGCACTCAAGATAGAATACATTGCTTTTTCATTTTCCTCATATTCAAAAATCTCATTAACAGAAGAAGGATGACTAGTCGGTGCAACATACTTTGTCTCCACAAATCTCCAAGTGTTGAAACCAAGAGAGATCAAGTAACCTCTCATCTACTCCTTCAAGTCAATATAATCAGCTCCATCAAAAATAGGGATTCACAACTTGTGCATCATCATATCTACCTCAAGCGATTAAGCTCTTCTCTGAGGAACCAAAGCTCTGATACCAATTGTTGAAATGCCCAAGACAACTGAAAGGCAGAGGTGAATCATTTGTAGCAAATTATTTTACTTCTAATCTTAATCAATCCCACTTTAACTTTAATCTGTTATTAAGTATAAAAATGAAATGTAGATAACATAAATAAAACACCAGAGACACCAGATTTATGTGGAAAACTAAATCAGGGAAAAAACATACTGAGGATTAACTCATAATATAATAGTAATACAATAAAGGCTCGTTGTCGAAGGGATCACTACCTAGATACAAATTATCACTACCTATAGATAGGATTCCCTATCCAAAAGGAGGCTCACTACCTACAAATAAATAAATACAAAAGGGAATCCACCACCATAGGTTCCACACATCCATGACTTGATCAAAAAAATTTAGACACCGTCAGATCACTGCTTTCAAGAATCTGACACATCAAAGTACTACTACCTTGATTTTCTCTTACACACTCTTATTTTTGCACTTGTTCACACACTTAAATTTCTTGGTTCTTCTCTTCTTACAATTCACAAAATATTGACTTGCTTTTATACCATCTTCAACCTTAGAAACATTCTTAAGGTTGGCTATATATTCTTTCTTTTACAAATTTAAATAAGGTCAGTTAATCAACATTCCTGCAGTGGATAAGAATGAGATACGACCAAACAAAAACTTAATTAGGCCCAAAAAAAACATCTTGGATCAAACACACGCTTCCTTAAATGATGCTTAATCTTCATGTTATATGTAGACACCAAGTCAGTGAAACCTATTGAAAACACCAATGATCTTTGAAGTACATGTATCTCCAGCAAGATGATCACATGTGGATCACCCAACATACTTCCCCAAATATAGAAACACTTCTTATAAACCTTTAGGAACATCCACAATAACCACAACAACTTCCATACATGGAACTCACTTCAGCAATCTAGTTGGATCAAGTAGAAACACACCATAGCTTTGGAACAAGCCTTCTGGAGCACCAAACCACAAGTGCAGTTTCAAAAACATAGAAAACATCAAGATTAATCTTCTTCCAGATACACAAGATCTGAAATGAGCCACTAGAAGACTATGGAGTGAGAAAATATCTCCCAGTCCACAGACAAATAGTTTTGTCAAATGGGTTCACACACCGGTGAACACATCTTTTAGTCTCCATTGATTTAAAAGCTAAAACTCGGGATATATTATCCATTGAAGCTGATGAACACAAATTTTGATCCGCATAGGCATAGGATCAACATAGAAGAAATATAGAGCACATTACCGAAGCATACTCAGAACACACACTTAACATTGTCTTCATTATTTCTTAATTTTATCAAAAGAACTTGGCACCAACACATTGAAATTTCATAAATATAGCTCCATGTACTCTCAACACTTCCATAGTATCTCAACTATACTTGTACCATCTGTAATTACTCTGAACTCTATTGACATCAATGACAACATTAATGAACACACCACGAAATGCATCCATACTTGCAACAGATTCACCATCATAATTCATGCATTTTCCTATTTTTTTCAAGGTTCACCAAAATTTTCTACCAAAATTTAGTGATGTAAAAAAAATCGCCAATAAAATTAGTATTTATTTTTAAAAGGGAAATATTTTCCAATAGATATTAATACTTTTTCCAAAAATAAATGAAAGATTCACCAAGATTTTATATCTTTTTTTTAGGGGGGTTTCATCAAGTTATCACTAGTACACATAAAATTTTCATTCTTAAAATTTTATTGTTTGATGAATATATTTCAAAATATAAATTTGGGGATGCTAACTTATGATCTCATTTTTTATATTCCCAAAAAAACTTTCTGAAATTTAGTGCCATGATTTATAGCAAAGAAATGAGACTTAGAAGTTTTTAGAGTCCCCATTTGAACCTACTTATCCAAATTATTTTTTATTTAGTTATAATAATAATAAAGAGAAGACATTATGTGGGAAACACTCAAGGAACTTTCTATGGCATTAAATTTAGAAATAAAAATATTATATTTTACACCAAATTTAGAGAGAATACTTTAAATAATATCTTATTTTCCTTTTCAATAAATATTTTTTCAATTGTAATTATAGAATGTATGCCTTTTAGTTTAGTTATGTAGTGTAGGAAGATGTATCCCTTTTTCACACTTAATTTGGAATTAATTAAAATAAACTTAATTATGCCTTAATTTAGTGTTCTAATATGTATTTTAAATATTCACATTAGATTTAGGATCTTATTTATTAAAATGGACTTAGTTGTGCCTTATTGTAGTGTTGTAAAGTGTATTCCTTTACAATTTCACACTTATCTAGGGCTTCATTAATTAATTGAGCTTAACTACCCTTAATTGGCCCCTTTAATTCAAATACAAGCCTAATTAATTGCATTTTCCAAATAGGAAACCCGACATTCATTAATGCCTAACATAACACTCATCCATGAAGAATGTTTGTCCTAGGTTAGTGACCTAGGATCTAACATTTTCAATATTGCAATTTCCTAAATTTTGGAGTCTCTCATTGCATTTTAAGTTAAAATCTTGCATTCATTGCATTTAGATTTACATTGAATTAGGCTTTCTTGTCTTGCATTGAAATCTTGCATATCATATAGGGTTTAGATTTGCATTGTTTCGCACTTATTACATCTGAAAATTAGAAAAAATAAAATAAAATTATTTTGCATCTTATTTAGATCTTATTTAATTAAATTTGAAAATAAAAAAAAAATTGTATTTCAAACTAGGTCTTGCATTTCATCTTTCTATTGCATTTTGCATTTAAATTCTGGAAAATTTGAAGTTGCATTTTACTGTCTACAACCTGGAACTAAAAGATATATTTGAGAACTTTAAAATCATTAAAAAATAGTTTAAAAGGACCTTACAAGGACCCATTCACTTTTATTGGTGAATAATTCATTGATTAGGTATGATCTCTAGCTTCTGGCATCTGAAAAGACATCAAATTTGACTCTAAAATCCATAGAAAGATCCTAGAAAGACCTAACTAGGACCCATTTTCCCTTACTAGCGAATGAGTAATAGTTAGCTATAGATCTGCAATTTTAGGACATTAAAATCTCATATTTTAGCTTATGTTTGGTGCATTCATCTTGTTGTTTAAATTTGCTGATTTTATGTTTCATCAATTTTATTGCATTTAGCTTAAATTGCTTCATTTTACTACATTGTTAAAAGTTCAAAATTGCATTCAAACATTCCATTTTCAGCTTATCGCATTGTTTAATTAGTGAATTGCATTTCATTCTAGTTTATTGCATTTTCCATTCTAGGGTTTGCACACTAGGGTTGTAAAACTTGTATGAGATTTACAACTTTGTGTCCTATTCACAATACTATTATAAGATATAGTTTGAGGCTCATGTCATCTAGTGATATCTCACTCGCCATGGATCTTAGGTTTTTGAACTCTCTTTCTAATAGTTCTGAGAATCAACCCTCCATGGCTCATAGTTTGCATACTTCATTACCCATGACTTCACCTCCTACAACCAGTTTCCTTAACATTACCAACACCATCCCTACCATTACCACTTCCACTCAAGATTTTGGGTCTACTCCAAGTCAAAGTGGAATTCCAATCCCATCCTCCACAATAGAAATGTCCATCCCTTCATACATTAGCACACAACCTACAAAAACATTCCAACCTACAATAACCTTTCAATCCAAAACTACAATTCTACCAAACACAAGATTCATACCTACTAACACCATATAGACTTCCATAGGGGTATGTGCAGGATCATCATGGAAAAAAAAGACCCTTAAGTGGCAATAAAAAGTCAAAAAATTAGAGTTACACAACTTGATGTAAAATTTTGAATAGGTTATCTATATTGTTTCAAAAAAATGTAAAAATGGATATGTATAAAATTGAATTTAGTTTCTAAACTACTAGACCTTTATTTTTAAAAAAAAAATCTATTTGGTGAAAATTGAAATTTCAATGAAGTAGTACTTAAATTTCAGGGTAAAAATAAGAAGTAGGTGTCTATCTGACTACCCTAACCACAATAAAATGATAATATTCTTTTATAAGATTTTAGAAATAAGTAGAGGACTCATGTCCCGATGTGATGCATATTTTTTTATAATTTTTTCCAAGTAAATAATTAATTATGATTTTCTTTTTACAACTTTAAAAAAATATAAAAGTTCGTCTATCTAACCACCTTAACTTGGTCAAAAATTCATGAAATTATTATTTTTTTTTTTAATCCTATAGTATGGAAAACATAGAACATGACGCATGTTTCGGATTCAAAAAATGTGATACTTTTTGAAAGTTATAGATGTTTTTCAATTAGCCTGTCAATCAGGACTTTATTCATAATTCTAATAGAAAATGAATAATAATTATTTATTAAATTCAAAGTAAAGCATAATTTATATTGGTGGAAATCTGAGAATCTCCTCTAAACACCATTTTTGTTTCATCAATTTTGGGTAAAAAAAAAAGTTGTCAGCCACATGGGCCATCATATCACTTATATCGCCACTTTTTCGCTCATCATGATCCTGCACATACCCATAGGTATCCCATGGGAATTCCTTCTACCTTTGTGCTTTCCAATACAATACCCCCTCAAGAATCCATCTTCAATAACCTATAATTCACTATCCCTCCACATTCATACACTACACCACCTTATTCCCCTCAACCTTATAACCCAAATGATCCTCTTATTAACTCACTTTTGTAAAATTTGACATCCGTTCAACAACATGTGGCAACATTACAACAGAACAATAATGGTCAACCTTTGAAATACATCAAGTCTACCCTGATTTCCCTCTTCATATTAAGAGCACAAATGCCACAAGGAATAGAGGTCCCTCGATTTGATAAATATGGTGGGAAAGGAGATCTTGTAAGCCATGTTTTGACCTTCACATCCTTTGTAGTTATTTCATCTTTGAGGATAAACTATTGGATAAGTTATTCCCTAGATCTTTGAAGGATACCACTTTAGAGTGGTTTTCATCTTTACCAAAAAATTCAATTGGCTCATTCAATGAACTAATTGATGACTTTTATAACCAATTCCATATTCACATGGGTCTCAAGATGACCCTTGTGGATTTAATGGAATGAAAGAAAAAAGAGGATGAGCAAGTGGTCAATTTCATAGGAAGATATCAAACACTTTATTCAAAAGTGAACACTAAAATTCCTAATGCCGATCTTCAAAGAATGTTCATTGCCAACTTACAAGGTAAAATGCAAAGAAAAATTGAAATGTTAAGGTTTACATCATTCACACAGTTATATACAACCTTTTGTGACCATCAAAACTTGACAAGAATTTGTGATGTCAAAAATCCCTCTACTCATCCTAAAAAGTCTGAGTCCACAAGTCAAAATAATTATCAACCATTCAAGAAATAGAATAGGGTTTTCTTACAATTAAATCCTCCTCAAACAAATCAACAAAACAATAATCAAGTGGCTACTATAAAAATGACAACTCCTTTCAGGGATAGGGATAGATAATTCACTCCTTTACATGATACCCTTAACAATATCATGTTGTAGCTTATTGATAGAAACATGCTTGTCTTACCTCCTATTCAAGAACATGATCTTACTATGCCATTGCCTAAAGCCTTTCAAAAAAAATCTTATTTTCATTACCATCAAATAAATGGACATAGTACAAAATACTATAAGCATCTTAAACATCTTGTGCAAGACCTTATTGATTCTAATCATTTACTAATCAGAGGTGTGAATGATCAAGGAAATAATTTTGTAGTTCCTCCTAAACAAAAAATGAAAATCATTACAAATCCCATGACTAAGAACAATATTTCATTTTTCAAAGCTAGTGAAATGAAGACTGATGTAATGAATGTTGACACGAACAATGACAATATAAATACCATTGAAAAAAATCCCATGAACGTGATATCATTTATCAAAGCTAAACCTCATAAGAGTTTGAATAGACAACCTGTTGACATTGCTTTCTCACAAAGTTACATACCTAAACGTGCACCTAATGGTTCTCTTTGCATAGCTAGCTAAATCAATAATAAGCCCAGTAATGGGATATTGATTGATCCCAATTGTGTAGAGAATGTGATCACAGAAGACTTCTTATATGTGCATGATCTATATCAAGATGCATATGACAACCCGAAAGCATGGATCAGGACACATAATGGATTTTCTTGCCCTATGATAGGCTCGATATATCTCCCTTTAAAAGCGGTACTAAAAAAATTAACAATATCATTCTCCATCACCCGACAATCAAACCAATTTCATATTAAGATAGGATATCTATGGCTTCACTCCATGAATGTTAGCCCTTCGGTTGTGCATAAATGTCTAAATTTTCCATTTGGAAATGAGATCTTGACTATGCATCATAGCGGATTTCATCCTGTCTCGACAAAAGGGAAATTTTCATCAGATTACTTTTTTCTCGAGCCTATGGAACCTATCAAGCCTCATGAAGATTTCTTTTTAAAATCATATCAAAAATTAAAGTAAAATATAATCAAAGAACCATCCCTTCGCAATATGCCTCAACGTATGACTAAGACAACCATCCTTGACGAGACAATGATTGAACCAAAAACACTTTTGAACATATAAGAAGAACCTATAGACAAACCTCCTGCAATTTCCCACAAGATACCACAAGATACCACAAACAATCTTGTTGACCCTCCTAGAGTCAAACAAGTCTACAAAGTCAAAGAGAAAGAAGTTGAGCAACCTATTGTTGTTCCCTATAGTTCTCCCAAGGAAGAGAAGGAACCCATGATTGAAAAACCTGCTCTTACACAAATTTTTTTTGACAATAAACTGAAAAATAAATCAAAATTCTAGAGAGTGTAGACGTAGACATCATGTTAGTGCTCGTACATTACAAACTCAAGAAAACAACAATAAAATTGGAAATCAAAATCCAAACCTTTCTGAAGAAATACATGATGACTCTCAACCCTCGCCACAACATAAACATGAACTTTGCATGGAAATTTTTATTTGACCTCCTACTGTGATTAACTTAGACGATTACATTGACATTGCAAATATTGATGAAAAAGTGCATGACAAGTTGAATGCATTGTTTTCTTCTTCTATGAGCTTACATGAAAAATCTCCTAAGAAGAGTGTTGAACTTGGTTCATGCCCTAGTTTGACACTTGTTGTTGTCCCTTTGGCTAGTTTCCCACCTTTTGTTTATACCAACCAAGATTGTGAGGTAGATGACCTTCTTTAGATTGACTCACATGTGCCTTACTAGTATTTTTCATTTTCATTTTCCTTTATGTTTGCATGTGTGTAATGTGATTCCCTATGTCATTTTGTTTGATGTTCCTCTCTCTTTTGTGCATTATTTTATATGTATCTTCATTCTTCTCTATGTTGTAATCATTTTTCATTTGTCTTGTATTTTCCTTTTGGGGATGATGCAAGGTGTTGAGAAATTTATGTCTCTTCCATGTTAAGCCAAAAGATTTATCTTTATCTTTTTTATTTGTCTTGTGTTTTCCCTTTGGGGATAATGCAAGGTGTCGAGACATTTATATTTCTTCCATGTTGACCTGAAAGGTTTTTCTTTGTTTTCACTTTCTTTGTTTCATTCTTCTAGTTTTGTGAGTATTTAGGGAGTGATGACAATTCCATACTCTATGGAAACATTGTAGCATAGACATATTGACCAAAAATCCATAGATCCCTAATGTGTTTCTGGGGGAAACCCTTTCCTTCCTATTTCATGACACAACTTGCTCTGGAAACATATGACTTGCATAGGGTTTTTCAAGGAAATCTCTCATGTCTTATGATAAACAACATTGGCTGCTTTAAATTAATTTCTCACAGTGATGGTGTACCAACTGCTTTAAAGTGGGGGCATACAACGATGACATCTTTTGGAAAATTTCATGGCATGATTGTCCTTTTTTCTTGTGAAGTGTCTTCTTCTTGGTGGTTTCATTGGGTTTGATGTCGTCCAAGAGTGTACGAGCTACTGACATCGCATGATGTGAACGAGGCATCCCATTGGTAGCAATCTGACACTTTTATTTTTCCTCTCTTGGAGACATTAGGAACAATGCTCCCTAAGAGGAAGACCATTACATGAACAAAGCAAAATCCCCTTTAAGAATTTTTTTTACATGACATTCAAAATTATCTACAAAATAATTTTTGTGGTGCCTCATTGATGTTATTAAGAGAATAAATTTGGTATGGTTAGTATGATGGGAAGTTGATACACTGGAATGAATTTCTCATTATACAGTGCGAAGCTGACACACTAGCATGAATTTCTCACTAAACCACTTTTGGGACAACTAATCTAGTGGATAGATTGAGGTTCCACTACCCAAGAGTGATCAACATTTGTTATCGACAAAAAACCATCACCTCAGATTGTGTTGAGTCAGTTGTGCTTAATGCTTTGGTTTTTTTTTCTTTTGGCCTTTGACAAGGTATGATAATGTATCTTTATTATTAATGCTTACATAAGTGTCTTGAATGTCTACATTGGGGTCATCCTCTCACTAAAGTGGGGGCAAAATGTAGTGTCAAAAAAATTAATCCTTTTTCACACTTGTTTCATAATTGACATTAAAGTTGAATAGGTGATGTCTTGGAGTGTTTTTGTAAAGTCTTGTAGACATTCGCACTAGTCTAATACCCCTATTTAACTAGATCATGCCTTAATTGGACCTTTTCAATGGTGTTGTAAAGTGTTGTAACACACCTTTCTGGGACTTATTCACTTAATTTAGCCTAATGGGACCCTTTTCAATAAAAAAGTGCATAATTTACATTGTGTTTAAGTGTTGTAAAGTTTTTTAAGGTTCTTTCACACTTATCTAGGTGATCCCAATTCATGGCGGTTAATAGGAGTTATTAGCCCCATTTTCATTCAAATTTACTCCTTAATTTTGACAACTTTAAAGGATCTTTCTCAACAATCATAAATTAAATATAAAATTATTTCATTGGTAAAAATTTGGTCATGGTAAGCTAAGCTAGGACCCATTCGCCCTTAATGGTGAATGGGCCTCCCTTAATATGAACCCCCCTTTTTCAGTTGATCTAGAATGGGTTTTTGGCCTTCTTTTAGCTCCCCGAAGCTTGGTCTTTGAAAATTAGCCTAGACCCATTCGCCTTTGGTGGTGAATGGGTATTCCCTTAATGAGACCCAAATTTTTGAATTTCATTCTAGCAGGAATTTAATTATCTTTCTTCTTAGATCTGGTATCAGCCTTAATTCTTTGAATTTCAAGGCCAATCTCCTAATTAAGAATAAATAAGGGGTTAATTCACCTAGTTTCATCCTAAGCAATCCTACACTTTCAAGAATTCAAGCATTCTAGAAAATTGAAGTTCATAAGAAAATTTCAAGAGAATTCATAAGGCATTTCAAGGAAAATCTTAAAGGTTTATTGCAGAAATTCAAGATCATTTCATCATGTCAAGGGTTTAATGCATGCATGCGTGTTGAGCTAAGAAGCTAATGTTGCATTGAGGATCCATTTAAAAGAATAATTTTACATCCAAGATCTACATTATTCATGTACACTACATTTTAGTATGCAGATTTGATTCACAAGAAAAAATTCAAGGTGACATCATTTACATTATTGTATATTTCATGCTTAATTTCCTTATTTCATCATTTGGCTTAATTACCTACAAGGTGTTTGACCAAGGAAAACCACTATTCACTAAAAAATAAACAAGTTTTATTCCCTTGAATGTGTGATTGAATATTTTACATATTGAAAATCAAGTTAAGAAAGATTTGAAGCAAAATTGTCAAAGTTGCAAAGTTGCTAAAGTTGTCATTCAAAGTGCAAGATCAAAGAAAGATCTCTATAGAATTAACTACAAGCTTCTAGAACTTGAGAACTAGGAATTCAAGAGTGCAAACATCAAGGTACATGATCCTGAAATTAATTTTTTTAAACCCTAAAAGGGCCCATTCACCACTGAAGGCGAATGAGTCCACCATAGCTCAAAAACAACAACTTTTTGGCTAGGTACACTGATTTTTATGCTCTAAAAACATCTCTAATAGTTTCTATAATATTTAGGTTGAATTTTTGGTTGTTATTAGTATCATATCTTACACATATGGAGGTGATTTGGTGCCTTGAAAACTAAGCAATCCATCTCAATGCTCACAACATTGGGTGGATCTGATTTTCACACCAATCAATAAATATTACAGTCTAACCCTTAAACCCATCCATAACTTCCACCTTCCAACCCCTAATTTTCTATGAGAATTATTTTTAGATTGGATGGATTCACCATCATAATTCATTCATTTTCCTATTATTTTTCAAGATTCACCAAAATTTTCTACCAAATTTTAGTGATGTGAAAAAAACCGCCAATAAAAGTAATATTTCTTTTTAAAAAGGAAAGATTAGCCAATAGATCTTAATACTTTTTCCTAAAAAAATGAAAGATTCACCAAGATTTTATATCTTTTTTTGATGGGGGTTTCTTAAAGTTATCAGTAGTACACTTACAATTTAAATTCTTAAAATTTTCTTGCTTGATGAAGATATTTCAAAATATAAATTTGGGGATGCTAACTTATGATCTAGTTTTTTATCTCCTTCAGTTTTTTTCTATTCGCAAAAAAAACTTTCTGAAATTTAGTGCCATGATTTATAGCGAAGGAATGAGACTTAGAAGTTTTTATAGTACCTATTTAAACCTACTTATCCAACTTATTTTTTATTTATTTATAATAATAATAAAGAGAAGAAATTATGTGGGCAACACTCAAGGAAATTTTTATGACATAAAATTTAGAAATAAAAATAGTATAGTTTAAAGCAAATTTAGAGAGAATACTTAAAATAATATTTTATATTCCTTTTCAATCAATAATTTTTTAATTGTAATCATATCATGTCTTTTAGTTTAGTTATGTAGTGTAGGAAAAAGTGTCCCTTTTTTACACTTAATTTGTAATTAATTAATATAAACTTAATTATGCCTTAATTCAGTGTTGTAATATGTAGTTTACATATTAACATCAAATTTAGGACCTTATTGATTAAAATGGACTTACTTGTGCCTTATTTTAGTGTTGTAAAGTGTACTCCTTTACACATTCACATTAATTGAGCTTAACTACCCTTAATTGGCCCCTTTAATTCAAATACAAGCCTAATTAATTGTATTTTCAAAAGAGGAATCCCAGCGTTCATTAATGCCTAAACATAACACTCATCCTTGAAGAATGTGTGTCCTAGGTTAGTGACCTACGACCCATTTTCCATAGGGCGAATGGGTCCTCACTTAGACCTAGGACCCTAATTTAAACTATGTTATTGGTAGTATTTTAATGATTTCAAATTCATATTCACATGTCAGCTTGTGATATTTGAATTTTGGGATATTAAGGTTACTTACATATAAATATAAGGTCATTTAACTAAGTTTCACCTAGAAGATTTCATGAGCACCTAGAATTTTCAAGAGAGCATTTCTATAGAAATTTTATGAGATCAAGACCAATTCAACATAATTTTCAAGGAATTCAAGAGCATATTTATTGAAGAATTATTACAGTATTCAAGATCCATTATCATGTCAAAGTAATGCATGCTGTTTTAGCTAATATGGTGACGTAGAGTTCATGATCCATTCAAGAATTCAAAGACATCATTTCAAATCAAGTTTCAAGATCAAGATCCACATCCATTGAGGCCACTTCATGCTAGTTGAAAATTTGCATTCCAATATTTAATCAAGGGTTTGGTGAGTTGTTACATTTATTATTCATTCATCATTCCTTCATGCTATTTCATTTGATTTCAAAGTTTAAATACTCAAACTGGGCTTGACCAAGGCAAACCCCCCATCACCAAAAACAACATTTATTTTCTCTTATTTTTTTATTTGTAAGTTTTAGATGGAAGATCCTTTGAAGAGAAAAATTTAAGAAAGTTGCAAATTTTTCAAAGTTGCAAGGAATGTTTCCATCTCATGGAAACTCTTCTACAAGATTTATTTTTGGTTGTCTGACTATGAAACTCGGAAATCAGGGAGTGTGGACACAGAAGAAGAGAACTTAGAAACCATTTTAATAGAGCCCTAGCAAGGAAACATTCACCATAGGGTGAATGATTCCTTAGTGGGCTTCAAAAAGGAACTTTTGGTGATTCGTACACAATATTTTCCCTTTCTCATATATGCATTCTAGTTGTTGGTTCCATTAGATTTGAGTATAGTCTTTCATTTTGAATTTATAGCTTGCATTTTGGAGTTTATTTTTTAGTTTTAATCTTTCTCCCCAAAGTTCTATTTAACCTAGAACCCCATTCTAGCAAAAAATGGAAATTTGGGGATTCACACTTTGACTTGATTCTCCTTGAATTTGATCATCATTTCATTGTGTGGATCTCATTTCCTAATGAATTGAGGAAAGATAGGACCCCTTTTCCCTCTTTCGATCAACTTTTACATTTTGGAAAACCCTAAGGACACCCTAATTTTTTATCATTTCAAGTTAAAAATTGTTGAATAGTATAAAATATAGGACTTAAAAATATGAGCCCATTCTCCAATTAATGACCCACCAATCTAATTTACTAAACAAATAAATTTCCCAAAGTTGTACATGCTTCATCTGATATAAAAGTAGATTCAAAATGAAAGAGTAAATTAAGATGTATAAAAATTCACAAGGTTTCAAATTCTTCATCACACATTATTTTATTTAAAAAAAAATTAAATTAGATATTGTTTAGTTTCAACTCCCATTATAACCTATGCAATCAACGATTTTTAAAGTATATAGTTTCCTTTTGGGTTTCTATTTTGAATAGTAATATATTGTGTGAGTAAAGGAACCATTTCTTAATCCATTTTGAGTATTAAACTAGGCTGCTTGTCGATGCATAAAGAGAGAATGTAGAAATGTAAGATGGAGACACATAATACATTACCCTTTCCAATAGTATCAATATTCACTCCATAGATTTTATAGTATTGGAAATTTGTAACTAGAATGTTTAACTAATATTTTATCTAATTACAAGATTAACATGACCAAAAAGGTGAAATTATCAAATTTTGATACACAATAAAACTAGTAAAAAAATATACAAATAATAATTGTATGGATATACTGTTCTCCCAAATAGATTTACATCATATAATAAATTTTATAAAATAAATGTATAGGGTGATTATTATAGATGCAAAAAAAGAAGGAAATAACTATATTAAACATACAATATCTAAACTAAAATATTATATATTTTATTTTAAAACTCTATAGATGAAAACTAAACCTCTCAGAATTTTTATTAACTATGTTTTTTTGTAAAGTTTTAACTCATAGGGTAAGACTTATATCAGAAGAAAAATATATAATTTCTAGGCTTCAAAATTTACCCTAGTGGCCCTTGGGTGTTACATGGCTGGTTTTTTCAATGGAGCAACTAATGGGAAAATTTGGGGTGGTAGTTTGTGGTACTTTGAGGTAAAAAAAAAATATACTAACCATTAGAAGTTTACTCATTGATTTGAATCTATAGATTTATAAAAAAATGAAATGGGTGAAATCCCTAAGCCACTCAATAGAGCACTTAAATCTTTAAGTGCTTAAAACCTAGAGAATTAAGGACACTTAACCTTTGGAATGGGTTGTCCCAAATATACAAATATATTTGTAATTAGATTAAATTACTTCAAACTACATTAGAGCATAAATTACTACAAACTACATTAGAGCGGGGTCCTATGACTCTCTTAGGAAAAATAAATCTTCAAGTTCCCTTAATATTAAAATAAGAAAAGTTATAAATGAAAATATGGATTTTTGGGCTAACTAGATGCAATGATGAGGTCCCTTTTGCAAATAAATACTATTTATAAAATCTATTGCTTCATATGGCTTCCAAATGATGTCAAATTATATGAATTTGTAATTTTATTAAGCCTTTTTAAAGCATTAGAAAAGTTAAAAATATTTTCAATATAACTATAATAGCTATAATCGCAAAGGTCTTATGAAAACACATGCAAAATAGAGATTAATAGATCTTTATAATTTCTTTGTGATTCACTAGATTATTCAAAATGAAAGAGAAGAGCATATAGGAATTTGCAAGATCATCAAATAAAATTAATTGCTCAATTGATGCAAAGAGGGGTGGAAACCTCCTTAAAATGGAAATCAAATGAGTATCAAACCAACCTTCAACCCAAAGTTTGATTTTCCTCTCCAAATCTCACTCTTGACTAGGACTGTCCTTGTAGAACCCCAACCCTGGTCTAAGGGAGTTTTCACCCAAACTCTCCAAATGACCTGCCAAATAAATGATGGACTTAGAAACCCTTTAAAGGATTACACAACATAATCCAATAGAAAATTAGACCCCTTTGGAACAATCCCTTGAAACTAGGCCCTCAACACTATCTTAAGCCATGAATTAGGACAAATTTACAAAGGGAATATACTTTAAACTTTCCCTTTCACTCAGATTTCATTTGGACTACACTTTCTTGCCTGAAAACACATAAACTCCACAACTCATAAGCCCAAATAGGCCCTACAACATCCTAAACACCAAAACCATTAACTTTGGATTTCCTCATGAGGGTTTATTGAAAAACATGGTTCCATACCCAAAAAGACATTAAAACCTCTTAAAACACCTTTATACCACCCTACACATGCTCAAGAACTCATAAGAACTATCTGTCCACAAGGATTTATTAAAACCCTTGGTCAAGACCCCCAATTTCATGCATTTTCCCCCAAAACCAGCAGGGCAACATTATTGTCTCAATTATTCTTCCTCCACAACCCACAAAAACCATCCTACCATCTATTCTAATACCCCAGGACCCATCACACCTATCATAGTAATTACAGTCAGTTTATTGGCCCTTTTACATATTGGGATTTCTCAAAACCCCTAAAATAGGGTAACCCGAACTGACTAAGAAAACAAGTGTTTGGATACTCCAAACCTACTTTTACTCTTCCAAACCAAATGAAAATCATAGAATATTCATGCTACTATGGAATCATGAGATATTTTTGGTCATGTAAAGGTTGTATGTTTTGTACAAACCTAGAAATGGATAGAATGATAGAGAATTTTAGAAAAAACAATGAGGAATTTTATTCATTCTTCTTCAACAACCACAAATGAACCTTTACAATGAGATTCCACACCTTCTTAAAGGTGTCTTCACCAAAAAAAACTGACACAAAAACCCTTAACTACTTTTTAAACCTCCTTGTGACCGTTCTATGCAAATTGCATTGGTTTTACAATTTTGTTGACAACATTGTTACACATTTTGCAATATTTGCATTTGTCGCCCCAAGTTACTCTAAACCAACCAAATAAATCTTGAATGGTCTTATTAGACCTTTTTGAACATAACCTAAGCCCTTATCCACTAAACTCTTAGAAAAACTTCCTTGATTACCCATTTTTCAATTTTTGAGAACTTTGACAATATTTCAACATTGTTTCAAAAAATAACCCTTCCAAACACCTATTAGGACTAAGTTAATCCTAAATACATTAAAGTGTGGTCTTAATTCCCTTATTTAGCATAATAAACTCAAATATGTAACAAATTCCTAAAGCCTACTTGAAATTAACTTCAAATTTAATGGTGCCCCTATACCATGCACCCCAGCATGGAACCTTTCCAAGTCCCTTGGAAAATATGTTGTAGTATATCCATCACTGCTCTTTACATTCCTCTGACCATTAGAATCTCCTTTATTAGATGCAACCTACATTTTCTGCTCATTGTCTTTGTCTTTTTTTTCAATGTCTTTGTTTGTTTGAGGCTGCACTTTGTCATGCAACACTATGGGGTGTTTTGCCTCCTTACCATCTCTAAATACTGACACTAAGCCCTCTCCTACATCTGTATGATCACCTCCATTAGTTACCATTACTTCTCCCTACTCTCCATGCTTTTTCCTCTATCCATTAGTCCTCGTAACTACCACTTTATCTCTTTTAGACTTGTCAACATCTGTACCATGACCGTTTGCTTCTATCATACTTGCACTTGACTTAATCCATTTCTCAACACCTTTACAAACCTTTGTACCTTCATTCACCATCCTTTCAACCTCATAGACATTTTTCCTCTAAATACTCAACTGCCTCTTCTCTATTATCATGACTACAGGGCACATGACTTCTCGAACTAGTACCCAGTCACATTCTTCTTCTTGTCTCATAAACACTTTTCCCTTTCCAGGCCTTTCCAAAGTCTCTTCAACTTTATCCTCTACCTTACCATTCTAAAACCCATTCCTAAAAGCTCTCTTTCTCCACAAAATAACATTCTCTTTCCCAATATCTATTTTCAAATCACTCTCATGCTTTCTTCTAACTATCCTAGCATCCATAACTTGCTCCCTACGTACAATTTTTTTTTTTTTGTTATCCTCAATCCTTAAAGGCTCTCTCTTGTCAAAAATCACTACCTTGGAAGTTTACCTTTATCTCTCCCACTTCTTTGCAAAGGATTCAGCTTAAAGCTTTGATAATCCTACTTGATGGTGTAGGTGTTCTCCCTACCATCATACATAGACCTTCTATCAAATTTCCATGGTCTCCCTAATAGAAAATGGCAACAATCTATTGGTAGCACATAACACAAGACCCTATCCTTGTACTCCCCAATCTAGAAATCTACATAGGTTTGCTCACTCACCACTATTTTTTGACTATCATTCACCCAAGAAACTTTGTATGGTGTTACATGAGGTAGTTTTTCCAATTTCAACTTATCTACCATCTCCCTAGACACCATATTATCTTGAGAATCTGAATCAATGACCACTTGACATACCTTACCTCTACACTTTAATGAAATTCTGAAGAGACTCCTCCTTTGACTCAAGTCTTCCTCCTTGGGTGCCTGCAAGAAATTTATTCTTACCATAAGTGCTTCTCCATCTTGTGGATCAGCAGGTTTACTTGAACCTTCACATTCTTCTTCATGGACCAATTGTGTTCTTCTCTCACTCTTCCTATCACCACTTGATGCTAAACCTTGGCGTTGAGGACACTTGAAATATAGGTGTTCAAGTTCTTGAAAATTGTAGCATCTTACTAAGAAATTGTTTGTATTTCTTCCCCCACCAAATCTGCCTCTTGTGCCTCTCCATCCACCTTTGAAACCAGATTGCTCTTATCCCTTCATGGCATCTCCTTGACTCTCATTGTTTGGCTTTGAATTAGAATTAGATCCTATACCTCTAGAAGTGTTGTCTCTTCCTCTTATTGCCTTCTCTTGCCTCCTCTTTAGTTTTTCTTTTGTCCTTATTACCATTTGAAAGCATTACTCAATTGATTTTGGTGGCAACAAACTAATCTCAACCTGAATGTTATATCTTAGACCATTCAAATATCTAGCTACCATCTCTTCCTCATCTTCTTCATGTTTGGTTCTTATGCTTAGCCTATAGAATTATTTTGTATATGATTGCACATCTATTTCCTTTTGTCTAAGATTATGTAAATTCTTAAGCAATTGAACATTATAATCACAAGGAAGGAATTTGCCTTTGATCTTTGTCTTCATTTTCTCCCAAGGAGCGATCTTAATTTTTCCTTTCTTTATCCTTTCATTTTGTACAAAATTCCACAATAGTAAATCATGTCCTTTCAGTTTTGTTTTAGCCTTCTTCACCTTATGGTCTTCATCAATCTCTTCACTGCCAAAATAGTTTTCCATGGCTCCAATCCAATCTAGGAGCTCTGCACTGTCAAGTTTTCCTCCATACATAGGTACATCCATTTTGCCATGTCCATATTTCTTCACAGCCTTCAAAACCTTCATCATTCTCACATCTTCTGGATCTGTCTCCTCTTCTTCACTAGGGGTCTCTTCCTATTCAAAATCACTTTCTTCCAAAAGAGTCCTACCTTTATCCTTTATCACAAAAATCTCCTTCTTCAGGGCTTCTATTTCTTTGTCATGGTTGTCAATCTTCCTTGCAACAACATTCCCCTTAGGAGGCATTTTGATTTCTCCAATTACCTTCTTCTTCCTACACACAAAACTCCAACCTTCTTTCACAAGAGACCTACTCCCTTGATCTAATACCACTATGATGGAAAGAAGGGTGGAAACCTCCTTAAAATGGCAATAAAATGAGTATCAAACCAACCTTCAACCAAAATTTTTATTTTCCTCTCCAAATCTCACTCTTGACTAGGACTATCCTAGTAGTACCCCAAACCTGGTCTAAGGGACTTTTCACCCAAAATCTCCAAATGACCTTCCAAATAAATGATGGACATAGAAACCCTTTAAAGGCTTACACAATGATAAGCCCAGTTTTTGGCACATCTAGATCGTACTTTTACAAACACTTTTATGCTTTTTCATTATGCTAAAACAAACATTTGGTACTGATTATGGGATAAACCATAAAATTTTTATGCTTAATGTAATAAGTATATTACACTTAGTCTTCCATGGTTATTACATGAAATGTTTTATTAGTTTGATGAATGCCTTAGTAAACCTTGTGTGATGACAAACTTCCTGCAGCCACGCCTGGAATAATGTTTTCTTTAGATTAGTGCTTAAATAGATGTATAAATAAAATGATGAATCATCTTAAATGTTGAACATGTTGAGCTAACTCTCTACCTCAGGAATAGCTAGCATGATATTTTGCAGGTACCACGATTGGAGGAAGGAATTCAATTCCCACTTGTGGATAGAAGACCAAATCAATGAAGACAGGTTCAGCAGCAAAAGAATAGGGAGTTAGTTTCAACTCATCTACCATACAAGAGGAGTGTTTTAGAAATGTTGCTCAGCCATCTTGATGGCGCATAAATCTAGGATGATGGCACTTGAAGAATGATGAACTGATTTGACTTAGTTATTTCATTTTTATCCACCACTTTGCTAAGTTAGTTGAATGTAATAAAACCTCCTGATTTATAAGGGAAGGTTAGTTAGTGGTTAGATTTAGTTTCAATAAATGGCCCATTCCCCTTCAGAGAATGGGCTGGAAGATTGTTGTTGTAAACACATTTTCAGTTTCAGAAATATAGTCAAGAGAGATTGCGTGCTATGTATTGTTTTACCTTGAATCAATAAAGTTTATGAATTTTTTCGCCTAATCTATTGTCTACTTTTGGCATTACCTAAGGGAGCCCGCTTAGGGAACTGCCTATACTTTCATTCTATAAGCTAGGATAGCTACACTTTCTTTCATAGAAGTTAATGTGTCTATTCCTGCAGCTGGCAGAAACACAGAGCTGTCAACTATTCCTGTAGCCACTAGATGCAGAGTAGTTTTATTTTTCAGTTTTCATTTCGAAAGCAATTTATCCTAGTAATTAGACTTCCAGTATAAAGCATCTTAGGAAATCATGCATGTCTGGGAAAGGTGAGTAGTGCATATATTGTGCTAACCCATTTCAAGTTCACTTCATTTGGTTGATAATTAAATGAGGTTCTTTAGCAGATTATGGTTGCTGGTTGTGATGTTCAATCCCTAAGTAGAGGAATTCATATTCCTAGTTATTAAGCTAATTAAATAACACTACATTTTTGTTGCCATTGTCGGGGATGGTGTCAAACTAAAGACCTATTGTGGGCATGCTAGTAGGTAGCTTGAAGTTTTATTCCTAGAGTTTAGATCAAAATTCACTATTCCAGCTTTTTTGCATAGTTTAGATTTACTTCTTACTGTATGCTTAGAAGAAGAGACCAATTTGGAAGATTCCTTCCTAGAAGTTTAGATATCCAAGAAAATGACCCAGAGATTCACCTAGAAATTGTCCCAAAAGAACCATATTTTGATACTGGTCAGGACCTAGTCACTTCATCTTCTTCTTCCTCGGAGATCAGTTTGAACCTATTTTATGAGCCTGATAACCTTGATTTACTCACAGTGCAATTGAATAACCTGGACATTTTCAATAACCAGGACCACCATAATAATCCACCTGCCCTTGTCATCTACCAGCCAAGAGCTAACCCAAGACCACCACCAAGGATGGCAAGGCCTACTTTTCCATTCCCACTCCCTAAGTTGCATGACAATAATAATCTCAAAAATATCCCTGCTTCATTCCTTCCAAAATTCTATGGCCTCATTACAGAGGACCCTCATACCTTCTTGTTTGAGTTTGACATCCTATGTAGGAGTTATGATTATACTACTGAACTGCATAAGATGAAATTGTTTCCTTCTACTTTATAGGAGTTAGCCTTAAGATGGTTCATGGGATTAGGAGGCAATGCAATGGCCACTTGGGATGAATTGAAGGAATTTTTCTTAGGGAAGTATAAAGAATATTGTAGGGGAAATGATATCAGAGGAGATGACATCTTCAAGATGTCACAAAAGAAGGATGAAACCTTGGAAGATTATGTGTCCAAATTCCTTTTTAGTGTGCAAAAAAACACTCAACACCAGCTAAATAAGGAGTCTAAAAAACTTCTCTTCTTACGAGGAGTTAATGATACTTGCATGGAAGCACTAGACCTCATGGCTGGAGGAGATATCACCCAAAGTAATTGGAATGACATTAAGATCTGTCTCAATTGCTCTAGGGAAAACATGAAGAAAGGTAGGGCTTTTCGACCCTCTATTGCAAAAGGAAGTGGCTCGGGCGTATCAAAAGGAGAACTCTCTAATA
Source organism: Sequoiadendron giganteum (assembly GCA_007115665.2). Taxonomy (NCBI): domain Eukaryota; kingdom Viridiplantae; phylum Streptophyta; class Pinopsida; order Cupressales; family Cupressaceae; genus Sequoiadendron; species Sequoiadendron giganteum. Next base: position 335,920,671 of record CM021100.1, on the reverse strand, counting down.
TTTTGTTCGACTTTAGGCAAGATATTATAAATGATGTAGCTACTCATTTGGACACCGTGCAAGCTAGAAGGAAGAAAGATGAAGCTAATGCGATGCTAGCTGAATATTGCCCTCACTACAGACAAAGGAAGAAGGACTGTAGATGCAAAATAGTAGCCAATTTGGAGGTGAAGCATCTTCCTACTGAGTTCAAAACCATTGAAGGAGAGGAAGAAGTGTTCTTTGTTGCTCATTGCAGGCCATGGGCCCCAAGACAAGGTATGCCTCAGGACCCCTTGCAAAATTTTGGTTGATATAATAATCAGTGGCAAAACCAGTACCCTCCAAGTTATGGCCCATATTCTCAACCTCAATGGAATAATCCTTGGCAAAATGCTCAACAAAACCATTGGCAACCCCCACAAGGAAACTAGCAGTCACCATAGCAAAATCAGTGGCAACCTCCACAAAGGAATTGGTAGCAGTCTAACCAGTGAAGAGGAGTCTAGTAATGGTCAAATCCACCCACTGGTTTCCTGCAGCAACCCCAATAGCAGTCAATTATGCCACCTCCTATAGCCAATCAAAACCAGAGTCCAAAGCCAACCCAACTACCTGGTCAAGTAGCACCTAATCCAAATAGCTAGCCTTAGCAACAACAACAAGTTTATTTTACTGATCCTAATAATTAGCTTGCCTATGCTCTCAACCTGAATAATATCAACTTACGTTCAGGAACTGTGTTGCCCACAGCATCTCCTCCCATAATCTCATAATTTCCATCTAAGGAGATTGAGTAAGAAGAAGATGCCAATGGCCTAGTCCAACCCAATGAGCCAATATAGACTCCATCATTACCTAAGGTATCCAATACACCATCACCTCCTTTCCCACAAAGGTTGGAAGGTGAACTTGTGAAAAAGAAAGAAGAGCCTACCTTTGACATTCTTGACCAACTAAAGCACATATGTGTAAAAATTCCTTTATTCAAAGCAATTAAGGAAGTACCTATTTACAACAAAGCTATCAAAGAAGAATGTTTAAAGAAGTTGAGTAGGAAGAAGGAAGACCCTCAAACTATTCATGTCTTAGTGCAACTCTCTGATTTAATGCTAGGGAAGCTTACCATCCCAAAATATTCAAACCCTGGCAACCCTGTTGTTGAAATTAATATTAATGGGGTTCAAATTAAGAATGCTTTAGTAGATCTTGGAGCTACTATCAATGTCATGACCAAAGACCTTGTACTAAAGCTAAGTATTTCAGACCTAGGACCTACACCTACAGTCTTGCAACTTGCTGATAGTTCAACTATCAAACCTTATGGAGTAGGATGTAGGACTAGTAACATGACAATATCTGATGGGTATAACACAAAGAAGCTTACCCTATATTCCCCAGCCCAGCCTCAACTTGAGTCTAGACAGGTTGTTTGGCCTGATTTGGGAGAAGACGGGGAAGTGAACTCTGTGGCCAATTTAATGATGATTACCAGAGAACCTTTCACTGCACAAAAAGAAGAGGAAGATATACTATCCAATATTCTACTGAATAAATATGGTACCGAACACCCTCATTGTAAAAAAAATTCATGCTCTTTGCAAACTATTCTTCCTCCACCTACATCAGCTCATTATCTTGTAGCAATTGACTATTTGCATACATTACTACCCCACGAAGTAGACATGCCTTTTATGTCTGAAGTATCCATGCTTGAATTAACTTCCCAAGTGGAGGTAGCTGCAGGAAAAACTTTGAATATCAACAATAAACTTACCAGCAAGCAGCAAGAATCAATGATCAAACTGCTTACTTCCCATAAATCAGCTTTTGCCTGGGATTATAGTGACATGAAAGGACTTGATCCAAATCTATGTACACATCGAATTTTCATTAACAGTGAATTCAAACCTGTTAGGTAGCCCCAGAGGAGAATCAACCCAGCCTCGAGAGAAATTGTTAAAGAAGAATTACAGAAGATGTTGAATGCTGGCTTTATCTAACCAATCTTAGATAGCCAATGGGTCTCCCCACTGGTTATTGTTCCTAAGAAAGGAGGAAAATGGAGAGTGTGTGTAGATTAAAGGGAGATCGATTTTGCAACAAAGAAAGATTGCTTTCCTCTTCCCTTCATTGATCAAGTACTAGATAATTTGTCAAGGAAAAAGTATTTCTCTTTCCTTGATGGCTTCAATGGATATAATCAAATTAAGATTGCTTTAGAGGATTAGGAAAAGACTACTTTTACATGCCCTTGGGGGACATTTTCCTACTTCATTTTTTCTTTCAATCTCTACAATACACCTGCAACTTTCCAGAGAATTGTAATAAGTATTTTCTCAAATATCTCATATGACTACATGGAGATATACATGGATGATTTTACTATTTATGGTGCAACATTTGAGGAAGCACAGGACAACTTGAAGAAGGTACTACAAAGGTGTGAAGATCATAACCTGTCACTAAATAGTCAAAAGTGCTTCATGATGATGCAAGAAGGAATAGTATTTGGTCACTATATTTCTGTTGCAGGAATACAGGTTGATCCTTCTAAGATTGAAGTCATCTCTAATCTACCTTTTTCTACCAAGCAAAAGGAACTAAGGAGATTTTTAGGAAATGCAGGATATTATAGAAGATTCATCAAAGGTTTAAGTCAAACAACAGCCCCTCTATACAGTTTGCTAAAGAAAGATGCAGATTTTGCTTGGATAGAGGAATGTGAAAGAGCATTCCTTGATTTGAAAATTTCCCTTAGACAAGCACCTATTTTGAAGGGACCTGATTGGTCACTTCCATTCCATATTCATACTGATGCGTTAGATTATGCCATTGGTTTTGTCTTAGGACAAAAGGGTGGTTCAATTGAACATGCACTATATTACATTAGCATGAACTTGCAGGGAGCTGAGGTCAACTACACTATTATCGAAAAAGAAATCTTAGACATCATTTATGCCTTCAACAAATTCAGGCACTATATAACAGGCTATCAAATATTTGTCCACACCGATCATGCAGCAATAAGATATCTTATGAACTAAATCTCAATAACAGGAAGACTAGCAAGGTGGTTGTTGCTCATGCAGGAATTTGATATTACAATTGTGGATAAGCCAAGTAAAGCCAATGTGGTTGCTAATTTCCTATCTAGGATTCAAAGAAAAGATGACTCTGCACTTATTGAGGATTCCTTTCCTGATGAGCATTTGTTTGCAATCAAGTTTATTCACCCATGGTATGCGAATATAGCAAATTATCTTGCTACAGGAAGAACTCCTCCTCAATTCTCCCCTAAAGAAAAGTGATTATTGGTAGAGAAAAGTTTTAACTTTTCCTAGATTGCAGATTGCATGTTTTATATAGGGCCAGATCAAGTTATGAGGAGATGTGTAGGAGAGGAAGATACTAATGATATACTACATGCAAGTCATGATGAGCCATGTGGTGGACATTTTGCTGCAAAAAGGACAACAATGAAAATCTTAAATATTGGCTACTATTAGCCAACTCTTCATAGAGATGCAGCCAAATACACCAAGAGATGTGACAGATGCCAAAGGATGGGAAGGCCAACTAGATTAGGTGAGATGCCTCTATGTCCACAAGTGATTGTTACCCCCTTTCACAAATGGGGGCTAGATTTTATAGGACCTATTGATCTGCCTTCAAATGGTAAGTCTTATATCCTTGTATGCATAGATTATGTGACAAAGTGGGTAGAAGCTAAACCTATGAAGCATGCTAGGGATAATAAAGTAGCAGAATTCCTCTATGAGGAAATATTCACTAGATTTGATGTCCCTAGGGAAATAGTGATAGATCAGGGGACACAGTTTACCTCTACTCTAATTACAACCTTAGTCAATGAATATAACATAAGGCACAGGAAATAAACTCCTTATCATCCATAGGCTAATGGCCAAGTGGAGATCACCAACAGGGATATAGAGGCCATTCTGACTAAGACTGTAGATTTGCATAGAAAGGACTGGACTGCAAGATTACCTGAAGCTATATGGGCCTACCGAACTACATGGAAGACTACTACAGGATATACACCTTTTGAAATGGTGTATGGTAAAATAGTTGTGATTCCAATAGAGTTTGAACATAAGACTCTAAGAACAACATTGGAAATGTACATGGACTTAACAACTGCACAAAAGGAAAGAGTCATGCAACTCAATGCCTTGGATGAGCTCCAAAAGAATGCCCTACACCACACTGAGATAATACAAAACCAGTGAATAAAATGGCATGATAAGTACATTAAAGAAAATAAATTCAAAGCAAGAGATTGGGCTCTGTTATATGACTCACAGTATAAGGACAATAAAGGAAAACTGCAAACTAGATGGTTGGGTCCATATGAGATAGACGAAGTATTCACAAATGGTGTCGTACAATTGAGGATAATTGATGAGGTCCGATTTAAGCTACTAGTCAATGGGCATCATCTCAAGCTCTACTATAAGAAAATTAACAAGGAATAATTTTTGAGCCAGTTCGAGTTTGTGCAAGAAATAGTTGATCCTATAGCCAAAGGGATAGATTTATCACTCAATTCCCTAGGACATGCATAAAAGTACATAAAACTATCATAATAAAGAGGTCATCCACTCGAATCCCCATTCCATTCACTCACTCCATATATAATCTATCCACTCATACTCTTTCTGCCACCTCATCCACCTGTCATTCTCCATACCATCCATGTTTCTACGGATTACATTTTTCAATGAAGAAGTGAAGTCACATCAGGTAATTATGATGGTTCCATCTAGGTGAGTTCCACTTCACTTTAAGATTGCTTAGTTGTTTCATTTATTACATTTATTTTGGTATTAATTAAAGAAAACTAGATTCCTATATGGTTTTCCTCCCTTTTGGCCTTTTTGCACAACTGGGAATGTTTTTCCATTTTATATCTTTGTGCCACATCCATTGTCACTGTCTTTTTGGCATGAGCTTTGGATATTTGAAAATCTCCAATTAATGAATTGAACACCATACCTCCTACAATAATGAACCTAAATCTATTTTACTCATCTATGATTACTTTCTCCTTCAAAGAAGATTGAATGATTGAATTCCTTTTCCTATATTTTCTATATCTTTTGAAGAGGGGTTCAAAAGTTTCGGTTGAGGGGAGAAAAGTGCTGTAGAGTTGGGTTGCAGGAAGTTTTGGTTGTGTAAGTTTGGAAAAAAAGCCAGGTGATCATTGCCTAAAGGATTAGATTACAAAACACTAAGGAGATGGGAGGTCAGCCGATTTGACATGAACCTACAGATCATAACATCCTCTTGTAGGATTTGTTGCATGTGCCACCATTCAGGAAATATGGGTGGCTTAATTACTTCCTGAAGCTTGAAAAATTTGATGTAGACATTGTAGAGGAATTTACAAGGACATTTCAAGAAGGAGGAGCAAAAGTTAGAGGTATAACAGTGAATGCATCAATTGACAGAATTGCAGAGATAATGGGATTACCTCAAGTTGGAGAAACATTTCCTTGAGGAAGGGATGCAAAGAGTGCCAGGGCAGAGTTTACTCAGCTAAATGACCCTCCACTATGGGTAGATAAGCAAGGTGCACAAAGGATGATGTTTCCGCAGGACTGGGTGTCATGGGTGGGATATATAATCAAATACATAACCTGTGAAGGTAGGTTTTCAGTCCTACATTCTCATCAATTCAAACTTTTGTCTCATTTACACCATGGATTGTTGATGAATCTTCCCGACTTCCTTTACAATTTGTTATCCAATAGCGCTGCTGAATTTAGAAAGGGTAGGGTTAACTCTATATCCCACCACTACCTTATTAAATTACTTGTTGAAAAATTTGTTCAAGATACATCAGGGATGACCTGGGAGGAATTCATTGTCAATTTTAATCCCAAAATTCAAAATGTTGGACCTAGAGGGGAACCTCTTACCTTCAAGCAATGAACCTCCCAGTCCATAGGCCAAACCTCTACCACTATGTCCCCTACTCAGGAATCATCTGATTCATAGGATGGCATTCCTCTTTTTGAAAAAACCCCTATCAAAAATCTTGAGTCTTCTTCCAATGTTAAGAAAGGGAAGTCACCCATTGTGGCAACCCCTAAGCCTACAAAAAGGAAACAAAAAGAAAACCTCTTTGTTCCTACGACAAAACCCTCAAAGAAGTGTAAGACAATTCCTACTCCCATAAGAAGGAGTTCTAGACTCTAGAACCAGGAAGCTCGACAATCACTTGATGCTACTCCTGCCGCACCACCAAACTCAAAACCTTCCAATACTATACTAGAAATGGAGGAACCTGTTGTTGTGGAGATCGTAGGTACACCTGAAGTAGCAAGCCTAGATGAATTGGCTGCCATTGTAGAGAAGATATAGGAAAGTATGGCAAGACAACTACAGGAAGAAGTAGGATATATTGGGAAGGAAGAGGTAGCAGTTGTGATTCCATTAGAAGAAGAGGGTGAAAACATTGGCATGACTAATGAGATTCCTACTACCCAGGAAGATCAGGAAGGTTGGCAACAAGAAGGTAATTTAGGACAGGAGAACTCTAAACCATCAAATAATACAAAGGTAATTAGAGAAGAGGAACAAAGAAAGGTGGATGTAATTGAAGAAATACAGGGATCACCTGCAATAAGCTATAATCATAGGCCTCCACTCCATGTCAAAAACTTTTCTATAGGGATGGCATGTTTTGAAGAACTCCAGCATCATCAGACTACTTCTGCACTTGAAATTGAGAGATTACAAAGGATAATACTGAACAAAAATATGGAAATTGCTAACTTAAATGACACTCTCAACTAGGTGTTAGAACTTGTTCAACATCTGATGCAGTGTCGAGTGCCTTCGCCTATTTATGCAATGTATCTCAAAGAGCTGTATTTGAACTTCCAACTTATTAGAATCTAGAAAGGTAAAAATCCATCATTAGATACCCTGGAAGAATTTTATGAGGCATATAGAGATTCACCTCTGCACATCATGAATCTCCTGTATGAATTTTATCTACATAATTTGGCTATACCCCTAGATAAAGACTGGAGCCCCTGATGTTATGTTGGCGATATTCATATCAGCACTTTGATCTCCTAGATCACCAATGAGATAAGTAGGGGGGAACAATTTGATAGTCATTAGCATGATGAAGTCAATATGTCGTTATTAGTGAGGAATGAATCAAAGAATGGAATGGGTATCTACTTTGATTGGAAGAAATTGTGGAGAGATGAAAGAGACAGGCCATTGATTGAGCCTTTGAGGTAAGAAGTATTTTCTAAGTATTCCTAGGTAATAAACAATGATCTTGGGACTGCAAACCTGCACATTCAAACAAGATGGGAACATCTTCCATTTCAATTAAAAAGAGCAGAACCACGCGCTCCTAATACCTTGTATGTAGTAACCAAAAGGGCAGAGAGATACATGAGGAATACCAGGAAAAAAAGGGAGAATTGGTTGCCCTTGGTTATGCAACCACCTATTCTCCTATGGCCATTATTGTCTATGCAGGGGGACAACAACATATAATAGGAGTTCTGAGGATAGCAGATGGTAAGGGCTGGAGGCAATGCGAGTTCACTTCTGGAGTTTCTAGCGTGGAGAGTGTGGACAACAACAAAATGTTGATTTAAGAGAATTTTCCAGGAGAAGAAATGCTAGATTTGCTGAAGGGTCTAGAAAATAGTCGGTTGAGGGGAATGATGAGCCCAGTTTTTGGCACATCTAGATCATACTTTTACAAACACTTTTATGCTTTTTCATTATGCTAAAACAAACATTTGGTACTGATTATGGGATAAAACATAAACTTTTTATGCTTAATGTAATAAGTATATTACACTAATTCTTCCATGGTTATTACTTTAAATGTTTTATTAGTTTGATGAATGCCTTAGTAAACCTTGTGTGATGAAAAACCTCATGCAGCCTCTACTATTGAACTTCCTGTAGCCACACCTAGAATAATGTTTGCTTTAGATTAATGCTTAAATAGATTTATAAATAAAATGATGAATCATCTTAAATGTTGAACGTGTTGAGCTAACTCTCTACCTCAGGAATAGATGGTAGGATATTTTGCAGGTACCACGATTGGAGGAAGGAATTCAATTCCCACTTATGGATAGAAGACCAAATCAATGAAGTCTGGTTCAGTAGAAAAAGAATAGGGAGTCAGTTTCAACTCATCCGCCATACAAGAGTGTTTCAGAAATCTAGCTCAGGCGTCTTGATGGCGCATAAATCCAAGATGATGGTACTTTAAGACTGATGAACTGATTTGACTTGGTTATTTCATTTATATCCACCGCTTTGCTAAGTTAGTTGAATGTAATAAAAACCTTTTGATTTATAGGGGAAGGTTAGTTAGTAGTTAGATTTATTTTCAATAAATATCCCATTCTCTGAAGGAGAATGGGCTAGAAGATTGCTATTGTAAACACATTTTTAGTTTCAAAAATACAGTCAAAAGAGATTGCGTTCTATATATTGTTTTACCTTGAATCAATAAAGTTTATGAAGTTTTTTGCCTAATCTATTGTCTACTTTTGGCATTACCTAAGGGGGCCCACTTAGGGAACTACCTATACTTTCATTCTATAAGTTAGGATAGCTGCACTTTCTTTCATAGAAGTTAATGTGTCTATTCCTGCCGCTGGCAGAAACACAGAGTTGTCAACTGTTCCTACAACCACTAGATGCAGAGTAGTTTTATCTTTCAGTTTTCATTTCCAAAGCAAGTTATTCAGTAAAGTTATCCCAGTAATTAGAGTTCCAGTATAAAGCATCTTAAGAAATCATGCATTTCTGGGAAAGGTGATTAGTGCATATATTGTGCTGACCCATTTCAAGTTCACATCCTCGGGTTGATAATTAAATGAGGTTCTTTAGTAGACTATGGCTATTGTTTGTGATGTTCAATCCCTAAGTAGAGGAATTCATGTTCCTAGTTATTAAGCTAATTAAATAACACTATACACAACATACTCTAATACCAAATTATACCCCTTTGGAACAATCCCTTGAAAATAGTCCCTCAACACTGTCCTAGGCCATCAATTAGGCCAAATTTACAAAGGGAATATACTTTAAACTTTCCTTTTCACTCTAATTTCATTTGGAATACACTTCCCTGTCTGGAAAAACATAAATTACATAACTCATAAGCCTTGACAGGCCCTGCAACATCCTAAACACCAAAACCCTTAACTTTGGCTTTCCTCATGCGAGTTTATTGAAAAACATGTTTCCACACCCACAAAGACACACAAAAATCTCCAAACACCTTTATACCACCCTGCACATGCTCAAGAATTCATAAGAACTGACTATCCACAAGGATTTCTTAAAACCCCAGGTCAAGACCCCTAATTTCATGCATTTTCTCCCAAAACCAACATGGCAGCATTACTGTCTCCCTTATTATTCCTCCAACCCCCACACAAAGCATCATACCATCTATTCTAATACCATACGACCCATCACACCTGTCACAATAATTATAGTTAGTTTATGGGCCCTTTTACATATTGAGAATTCTGAAAACCCCTAAAATAGGGTAACTCGACCCGACAAAGAAAATAAGTGTTTGTATGCTTCAAACCTACTTTTACTCTTCCATATAAAATGAAAATAAAAGAATATTTATGCTACTATGGAATCATGAGAGATTTTTAGTCACCTAAAGGCTATATGTTCCATACAAACCTGGAAATGGATAGAATGACAAAATTTCAGAAAAAATAGTGAGGAATTTTATTCATTTTTCTTCAACAACCACTAACCAATGTTTACAATGAGATTCACCACCTTATTAAAGGTATCTTCACCAAAGAAAACTAACACAACAACCCTTAACTAATTTTTAAATCTCCTTTTGACTGTTGTATGCAAATTACATTGTTTTTACAATTTTCTTGACAACATTGTTACACATTTTGCAATATTTGCATTTGTGGACCCAAGTTACTCTAAACGAACCAAATAAATCTTGAATGGTCTTATTAGACCTTATTTAAAATAACCTAAGCCCTTACCCACTAAACACTTAGAAAAACTTCCTTGATTACCCATTTTTCAATTTTTAAGCACTTTGAGAATATTTCAACATTGTTCCACAAAATAACCCTTCCAAACAACTATTAGGACTAAGTTAAGCCTAAATACATTAAAGAGTGGTCTTAATTACCTTATTTAGCACAATAAACTCAAATATGTAACAAATTCCTAAATCCTACTTGAAATCAACTTCAAATTTAATGGTGCCCCTACACCATCAATCTAGAAATCTAGAACTCAAAAAATCCCAAAACTAAATCTCGAATTCAGTGTTAGAAACATGAATGAGAGAAATAATATAGAAATACTATAAATAAAAGTCACAAATATAGACCAAAAATTATAAGAGATGTCTATATGTTAATATGATATAACAATATTAGGAGTTCACAAAGAGAAGTGACACAAAAATATAGAAATACAAGATAGCTAATGAGGTTATATAGAATTAGGGAGAGGGTGGATGTGGAAAGTACAACCAATAGGGAATGAATACATAGTTTTCTAAAAATATAAAATGTAACTCCCTTGTGGGATGATGATAGCTCAACAATCCACCCACTAATTATAATAACTTATTTAGTTAAAGCAAGCTTAATAAAAGTGTAAGAAAAACCTAGTAAATGGGGAAAATAAATAAACCAATACGAAAGTAAAAACATACACCAAACCGTGAACACCATGTTGGCCCTTCAAATTTTATAAAATTATGAATTCAAAAAATACACTTTATTAATTTAACTAGACATTCATAGTGGGTATGTAACTACATTGTAGCCATGAAGAAAAATGGGTACATAATGATGACATAAGTCTATTTAAAGTATCCATAAGCTACTATCGATAAATTTATATTGAATTAAGTGATAAATATTAATGTCAATGATAGATGGAATCTCAAGGCATCATTAATTTTTTGTCAAAGAATATTTGTGTAATGATGGAAAAAGTGCTCCCTAACATGGCCTTGATTTAGTGTTGTAATATGTCTAACATATTCACATTAGGTCTTGGTCACTTGTGAACCAAACAAGCTTAATTGTATCTTCTTTAGAATGTTGTAAATTGTTGTAACACACTTTCACACTTTTCTAGAGTTTTATTGAATAATTGGGCTTCTTTATGCTTTAATTGGCCTTATTTTGCATCCACAAGCCCCATTTAATGCACCTTTTCAAGGATAATCCTGACATAAATAAGCATCCAATCATAATTCATGTGTTTTAAGGTTGTGTGGCTCAATTTCAGTGGTTTGGTACTCATACACCACCTTGGGCATATCGGTCCCACCTAAGGTTCTAGGTCCTTATCTGGATTTCACACCTTTCTAAGTATTTTTAAAAATGCTCCCATAATTTATGCCTAATGGGACTCATACGCCACCTTGGGCATATGAGTACTATGTGGCCCAAAATAAAAATTAATTCAAATTCTTGGTGGGATTTTATTCTTCTAGATCCGATGTCGATTTGTAATATTGTAATTTCAAGAATTTTTGCATAATAAAGTATAAATACAAGAATTTTTTACTCATTTTCAGACCCAAGCATTCAAGTATTTATGCATATAGAAATTTTAAGTTCACAAGAGAATTTAAGTGTTTACAAGAGAATTCAAGAGCATTTAAGGGAAAATTATCAAGTGTTTAAGAGCATTATTTAAGTATCAAGCATCATGTCAAAGTAATTATGCATCATCTTTGTTTTTGAGCTAACAATTGTGATTTAGGGTTTCATGATTCAAGCTAGCATTCAGTTCAAGATCTATCCTATTAAAGAAATATTCAAAATCTACATCTATTGGAGCCACTCCATACATGTTTGCATCACTTTATTGCTAGATTTTGGTGAGTTGCAACATCTTATTTTGGTCATTCATCATTCTCCATTCCTATTTCATTTCATTTCATTTCAAGGTTTGATTACCAAAATGGGGTTTGACCAAGGTAAAACCCTTTCCACTAACAAAACAACATTTTTCATTTGTCTTTGATCTGATTTGAAGGTTTAGATTGAACATGCATTGAAGAAAAAATTTGGAGAAAGTTTTCAAAGTGTTCAAAGTTGTCACCTTGCATTGGAGATACTTGGAAGACTTCTATAGGTTGAAAATCAGGGTTTTGGATCCGAAAATCAATTGGGAAAGATAGATCCAACATTAAGGAGTAGATTCAGACTTTGAATTTCTAGAAAACCCTAACTAGACTGATATGCTAGTTCTGGCATATGAGTCCTAGTATAAGTCATTTTCTATGTTTTTGTAGTTTCAGACACCCATTTTCCAAAAAATAGTTTCTGCATAGAAACCGAGATCTGGGACTAAATTTCCCAAGTTGTTGTATGATTACAAATAGGATTTAAAATCAGTGTTTTTATCATTTCAGAGCTTCATTTAGTCTTCTTCAGATTTCTAGGTGCACACATTCCATCTTGCAACTTTCTGTTATGTTTTAGATGTACTTTTAGGTCATCTAGTGAAAGATTGTATTGCATTAGGTTTAACCATTACATCTTGCATTTAATTTGTCTTTCCAAGCCCTAGCTTGCTGGTGAATCCCTCATTAGTTTACAATCAGACCCTGAGAAACCCTATAGTTAGATCTATTTTCCTTTTCTTCATTGGATTGAGATCTCTAGGGTTTCCCTACAATGAAATGATTGGGAGGTGGGTTTTCTCTATCATATAGACCATATGAAAGCAATTCCATTTTTTGCTATTTCAACTAGTATCCAAATATAGTATTCATAAATATGTGGGGCTCATATTCCTTTGTTAGAATGTGTTTTGAACTAAATAATGTAGGCTCTTAAATTCAGAAAAAAAGTTTCATTTGAGGGGATAACAAATAAAATAGTTGTTCTCTCCCAACATGAATTTAATACCTAATCAAATGATAGAAATGATTAATACAAACACTAGAAGTTAATATTCTTAAAAAAAATGAAGCATGTGATCTCCCTAAATCATAAAAATATATATTTTGAATAGAAAAGGGTAATCTTCTTGGATGCATAGTGTTCAAGGAAAGGGAAAGGATTGATCCTAAGAGTGATAATTTGATCTCATTCCTCAATCTAAAATAGGTTAGATATTGTAGTCATTATATTGGATAATCATCTTTGTTAGGAGACATATCCCTAAATTTAATAAAAATATAAGAGGTAAGAATTGATCCTAACAAAGTTATAGAAATTGTCCTGATCCCTTTATCCAAAATCATTGACGAAGTGTAGTCATTCCATGGGAAAATTAACATTTTTAGTAGATCTATCACTAACTTTACTAAAAGGATGAATTCCATCTCCAAGATACTTAGGATGGGACAATTAACTAGTTAGGATAAGGAATCAATTGGTATTAAAAAACTATAATTACTCAAATCCTTACAACAATTTTTTGTTTCTTTGTTTTATAACATCGATGTCATCCTCCTGTAGAAGAATCCTAATAGATATAAGTATAAAATTCACTTGTTTTGTTGGAACTCAAATCTGTAGTTATCCTTTTTGTTTGAGTGCTTTTCCTTCTGTGCCTTATCCATAATTTTCAATCCATCCAACCAATATGAGAAATAAATTATGGACTAGTTTTTGTCAAAATTTATTTACATTGTTGGGTAGGGTATGAAAAATCGAGCCAAGTTTCCTTTCAAATTTTTGTAAAATTTTCTATAGATAAAATATTACTCATGTTGGGTTTCCTTCACTATTTGATTCAATCCATCTAACCTACAATGTTTTTTCCTGATGAATTTCCCTAGTCCAAAGACATCTAAATGAATGATGTCTAATAATCTCTTAGCTTTATTAGTTCCATTAGAAAATGATTATCTATTTTTTCTTACCAAACACACAATGCTCACAAAAATCATTTTTGTGAATAGAGTAATCATAAATACCATCAATCAACCTTTTATTCAAAATTATCTTAACACACTTTTCACATATGTGACCCAATCTATTATGCCACTACATACATGGATTTTCAGTGCTAGTTAAATTGGAAGAGCTACAAAAATTCAAGGCAATAAGCCTAAATAAAGTCCCTATCCAATATCCTTTAGCAATCACCAAAATTCCTCTTACCAAATTGCAACTAGATTTCTGAAATATCACATGCTTTCCAAAATCAGTCAACTTGGATACTGAAATCAAATCTCTTGCAAGTCCCAGAATATGCAGAACATCATTAATATTTTTAACCCTTTCATGACTAAAACATAACTTTACCTTCCCTTACCAACAATATTCTTGATGTTTTTATGACCAAAGAATATTTCTCCCCCATCATAAGTTGAATATGAATTAAAAACCTCCTTGTAAGGAGTCATATGGTAGGAGCAACCTAAATAAAAAACTGAAGCATCATTACTAATAGTGCTAGCAGAAATAAACAAAGAATCAAAATCACTATCTTTTAAGGAATTTTTCATGGAAGTATTTGAACTATTTTTCTTGTTTCTACACTCCTTCACATGTCTTCTCATACCAAAATTCCAACACTTTATTCTGGACTTCTTGGGGGTTTTAGAATATCCTTTAGACTTGTCTATCTTTTTGTCCCCTTTAGGCCCACTTTTTTATTTGGACCTTCCTCGCACATGTAAGGAATCTTGGGAGCCCATATTCATGGAATTTCTCCTCATTTCTTCTAAAATAATTATAGAAATGAGATTGTCCATCTTCGGCTTTGTACCACCACCACTTGTGGAAAAATAATATTTTCCCTAGATTCGGGTAAAGAACAAAGCGAAAAAATACATTTATCTTGTTCTTGTACCCTAACATCTACAAATCCAAGATGACTTATAATCATATTAAAATCATTTAAATGTTCTATAATAGAATCACCATCCGTCATTTTTCAGATAACACAAACATATTTTAAGATACAATTTATTTTTTAGAATTTTTGTTTGGTAAATTTCACATATCCTACTCGACAATTTGTACGTGGTAGGATTCTTCTGACACATTCAGGAGGAAAATATATGCAAGACACAAATGAATGGTTCCTCATTCCTTATTTTCTATTTTCTTCCAATATTAATCAGATGTTAATTTTGGTTTCTTTTCACTTGAAACTACCAACCACTAATCTCTCTCTTCAAGGAGATCCTTAATCTTCAACTTCCAAGTCTCATAACCAATGCCTTTTAATTTATCAAGATCTAGACAAGAGGTAGAAGCCATGATTTTCAATCTTCTTCACAAATCTACAAAACCCACAATACACTATAAGCTCCTACTACAACTAAAAATTTTCAACACTTGGAAGAAATACATCCCTCTCTCATCAAAAATATTAGCTATAATACCAAATTTTGGAATTCAAGGTGAAACTTGCAACAATATAAACTTAAATATGTGGTTACTATTGGTAACACAAGGGAAAACAACTAAGAGGGGGGGTGAATCAGTTGTCATAAAATTTTAAACTTATTAAACTTATTAACCCCTATTCTCAGACCTGATTAATAATCATGAAAGCATAAAACCATCAACACATTAGAAACACACATAATACAAATATTTTTGTGTGGAAACCCTGTTAGGGGAAAAACCACGGTGGAGGTTAATCCACAAGTTTATACTATGTTAAAAGTATAAGAAGAATAAATGGGGAATGCACATGAATTCAAGCACACTGCCTAGAGCTCACTACTAAATAAAAAAGGAAGACTCACTATCTTACAGAAACATTCAAATTAAATCCATCTAAATATTTTAAACTGAGAAAGCAGCATCTTCTAATGCTTGATTACAGTTTTGGTTAAGTACATGAACACTTCTTCACTCTTCTTCACACTCTACTCTACCTTCAAAAGATTTAGAACATTATTCACACACGCACACTTCTTCATTCTTTTCCACTCTACTTCAAATGAATAAATAATCACTTATATATATTCGCAACAAGGAATTACATTGCTACATGTCAGCTTCAAGAAAATAATAAGATGAATACAAACTGTTGGCCCAAAACAATAAAGATTATCAATGAGAATAAACCAAAGTTAGCCACAATATTGTGAAGACACAAAACAATATCCTCGAACACAAAACACCTTCAAAAATTATTCCTCAAATATCCACAACACTCTACAATCACCCTATCAGCCATGAACATGAAAAATATGAACATGCAAGAGAAAATTACTAATCATGAGCGCAACGATCAATGCAGACATGGAACATAGATAGAGCATGATCTAGAAACATCCACAAACACCATAGGATCATTCACAAAAACTCATATTACCATAATCACATTATCTTCCAAGAACACCAACTACAGTAACAAAATAACTATCGGAACACAAAAACTCATAACTCGATCAAATCTTCATGCGAACCTTTGAAACATTCGATGGATAAACTAGATAGGATTTTCAAAAAACCCTTTAATCCACAACTTCTCACCATAAACATACTAAACTTTCCATCATACTGATCTCCACTGCTTCATAGACAACCTTCAACATATTTTATTATAATTTTCTCAATATCCTTGACATATACAGTCTTAAAGACATTAATGCTAATAGTGTTGACATCAATGAAAACCACATATCAGAAACAAAACCACAACATCCAACCATATCCCCCTTTGGAATTGATGGAAACACATGATGTGAAAAATACCATCAACACAACTAACTCCAACACTTACTCCCCCTTAGGTTCTGACTCTTTTCTCATGAATTTTTCTCCTTAGATAATTCCAAGTTTTTCACATTGCTCTTCTCCCCCTTTGACATCAATGATAAAGGTATGAACAAGCTCTGAACCACATATCTGAAACATCTAATTACTCCCCCTGAGTAGTAGCCACCACAACATCAAACAGTTACAAATATAAAATTGGGTATACAAGATTTCTAATGTTATGATACGTGATTAGAAACTATAAACATGAAAGAAAAATAATAACACCGCAAGTTGAGAATCACAAGTGACAAAATATATACGTGTAGAAACCATTGTGGGAAAAAAGTTCACACCCAAAGAGATGTATTTTTTGTATTAATCTTTAATGTAGTACATCAATACAACAATCCTCTCTAAATTTTGGTAGCACTTCATTACTCTGACAAACTACAAAAGAACTCATCAAACCACAATCTCAATGTTCCAATATATATATTTTTTTGAGAGAGAATACCAAAAATGGTATCATGAAACAAAAAATATAACTACCTAGAAAAAAACATGCCCCCTTAGTAGACAACCCAAAACATGGTGAAAAACATTAAATTCTCACATGGCCTTCACATGGGTTCCTAAACCATAGCCAATGAAAATTGGTCAATATTGAGTGCTCCATAACTCTTTGAAGGCTCCCATGGCTCAAACAAAGAACATGAAAGCTTGGGAACCCAACCCAAGATAACAAGCAAATATCATGCAAGAACATGCACTTTTGGTGGTCCCTACCTAGATGTTGGACTCCCAAAAGGAGTGTGCTCCTTGGATACTCTATAATTGTCACCATAGTGGATCCACCTCTTTGAATGCAATTATAATTTGTCATAGGAAAATAAATAATAAATATTCCCCTCCCATGTCCTCTAGAACACTTTCTAAAGAATGTGGAGACACACAATTATCAACTTGGGATAGTAATTATAATGTCACATTTCCTACAAAAACCTATTCTACCCTATTCACGTCCTTTTATACCTAGACGACATGTCATGATGTAATATTTTAGAAAGTTCTCCAACTAACTTCTCCCTTTTGATGACATAATGCTAACATCACTTTTTTTAATGTCACCTACAGGGATTTTCAACCCAACTGGATTTAAGATTCACTTTATGGTTACATTTTGCTTCTTTGTATGCACTTGGAGGTAGATTTTCTATAGCAATGAGATGAACCCTTTTGGCCTAAAATAAATTGTTGAAGATCGATATAAGTAAGGAGTTAGTTTGAAGGTATTCCTATTTGAACCAAATATGTATTAACCTTTACCATTGATGTCAAAGGGGGAGAGATTGATCTCAAAATTCTATATCTTCCAATGGGGGAGAATAATATTTGTGTGTGATTGACTAGTTTTATTCATGTCCCAACATTTTGATTTTTTCCATCAATGAAAAAGGGAGATATTTTTGAAAAAAATTTCATTGATGTCAAAGGATTTCATTATGTCAAGGGTGTAAGGATAAGTAGTACATGAATTATCATTATATTCCCCTAACATATCATTTTAAGTTGCACAAATTTATAAAAATATATGTTAGTATTTATAGTTTTGGAAGCATGTGTAGCTAGTGTATTCTATCAATATCATGCATTCATATATTCACTATGATAGAGGTAAATCATAAGTTTGTACAAGAGTGTTTCAGCTTAGTTCTCAAGGTAGAGAAATTTCTCTAGCAATACAATTGTGGTCAACGTTTCTTTCTGAAATGGAGTTTTTCTTGGTAGTTTCAAAGGATAGTATGTAGAATTCATATCTTTCACGTGGTATCAAGAGAGGTCATGGTTAAGGTTCATGTGGTAGCACACAACATCATGTTCTTTTGGTAGCAACAAAATTTGATTTTTGACCGACCTATTACACATTTTATGTAATTTGAATTTATGTCCACCTTATGTCATCCTTGTTATTTGTGGACCTTTGGTCGACATAGAAGAAGTGTTAATGCAATTTTATGTATATATTCATTAGTCACATGGATGCACAATGTGAATTTGATGAAGTGAAGAAGGTGAATATATAAGGAGACAATTGTGAAGCTAGAGTTATTCAATGTGACTTACATTTTATAGTGTGTTTAATTATCAAAAGATCATAAGAACTATGGAAGAGTGTCTATAGCCAGTCCATAACTGTATTAGATGTTTTAGGATACAATTGAAGATCTACAAGATTTATCTATGTAATCTGGTATGACTAGTGCTCTACTTGTTGTATTGGTTCAGTGGGGATTGGTGTCTCTAATAGGTTGGTGCCTACTTCATATTATAAATTTCACTTGTATATTTTTTCTTTGTGAGGTTGGATTTGAATAGTAGATCCAAGTAGTTATTCTCATCGTGGTTTTTCCCACCTTTTGTTTCCATGTATATCTGGTGTCCTCACGTGAGGATGTGTGTGCTTATGTTATTACTTGATCTTTAGTATCTGCTTTGATTCAGGTTTCAATCTTGATATATAAATTTGAGTTAAGATTTTTAAATAGATTTAATCTATTGATTCACCCACCCCTCCCAGTAGATTGTGTGCCCTTCAATATGTTTCGAAGGGCTCATGTCCACTTGCAATAGGAATTTCTATCAAATCTCAATAGGGGTATATTTCCTATAGATTTAAGGTGTGACCTAATTTTCCACATATGTGAACCTTGGAGATACATTCTATTGAACTAAAATATAGAAAACACCATGTAATATTCATCCAAAGAAAAGTCTTATAACATTCAATTTTTTTATTTTCTTATACATTATAGTTTTATCATTATGATTAATTGCATTATTTTAGTTACATAAGATTGTAGTTTTTTAATCAAAATAAACATTTCCATAGATTCATCTTCACTATCACTATTTTTTATTGTGTATATTTATATATTTAGTGTCCACTATCTCTAATAAATTTTAATTTCCTATTTTCCAAGTATATTTCAAATCACATTGTGTAATTTATCTCATCACTTTAATGGACATAAATAAAAAATATAATTTAAGTCAATTCCCTAGTACAGAAGAATATAACCCATTACCTGAAATGATTTCGTTATAGATGATTACACATATCTTTAATTTTGTAGTGTAATATTTTTTTATTGGTTTACCCTTACTTCCAATCATTAATAAAATCGCATATAAAATAAAGGGAATAGCAAATAAAATAAAATTTAATCTATGAATCAAAGATATGGAGTCCACTCCCATGTGTCTAAAATGGAAAAAAATAATGGATAAATTTTAAATTTTTAGTAACTAAGTAGTGGACACTTCTTAGAAATAATACTAATAGAATAAAAACTACATTTTTATCTCTCCATCTCTTTTAGTTTTTTATTGGAGTAGAAAATCATATTATGGGAATTTTTTTTATTTTTGGAAGAGCCTCTTTTCTTCTTCACTAATCCTCAATCTTTCTTATCCTTGGTCAAAAATTTAACCATAATCGACTATTGAGGCCAAAAAGTATGAGTAACCATCGTAATAGTATGTAGGGTGAAACTAGACTGGGAGTATCATCCTTAGATACTTTCTATAATGTTGAATGCTCAAATCAGGCCACTGTATGTTGAGCTAAAGAAGGTGAACATGAGTTACCATTTTTGGAACTAAAAGGGAGATGACATCTACTAGACAATGTTTGGATTAATCAAACAATGATGAACTTGTATTCCTTGCATCTAGGTAGGATTGTTCTCACTTTGCTAGTTTGGACTACTCTAATCCCCATTTAAACAATGAGAAAAATAATACTCATATTCTTCAAAAATCCTACACATAACATAATTCAGTACATGGGCTCCATACCATCCATTCTTCTTCAATGAAATTGTTTCTAGAAAATACTTATCTATTTACATTTCAATCTAAATTTTAGAAAAAAATAGTGTGGCATTGGTCTTTCATATCATCGAAAGCAAGCACGAGTTTTCTATCGAATTATCAATCATGTGTAGTTTAAATTCATGGAAAATTGTTAGAAGAGTTAAGAAAGATCAACCTAAATCAAAACTATTGCAAATGAGCCTATATTAGAGTCAAATGAAGGGTATCAAGATTTTAAATGCATAAAAGTGTTTATCCCACTACCATGATTTTGATTTCCAAATTGTATTCATGTCTTCATATATCATATTGTAGACAATAGATAATTATTTTTACAAAAAAAACAAGTTAATTTGTATCTTAATTGAATGCTTCCATATATTCATAACTAAACCTTTGTGTGAGCCTTTCAAACTGCACCATAAATCATTAAATTTTTCACTAATATTTCATATAATTTTAAATGGTTTCAACAATTCTATTAATATAATATTTACATTTAAAATAAGATCAAATACTTTTATAAATCCATTTATCCTCAAGTAAAATCTTCTTGATAAAAAACTATTGTTATCCCTTATATACGTACACCCCTTGAACCTTCTAACACCATGCACCTGTCTAAAAATAACTTGAGCTAAAAATACAATACTAATAAGCATTCCTTGTATGATTTGGGAGCAACATAAGGAGGTCTAATGCCAAACATCAACGAAACATAGGAAAGCGAATATCCTAGGCATCTTTCCTCTGGTTAATAGGTAGCTTATAAAACAATGGAGACAATGTCTTAAACATCTTTTCTCTTGTTAATGGGTGACTCGTAAGACAATGGAGATAATGTAACAGGCATGTTTACACTGGATAGTAGGCGCCTCGTAAAACAATGGAGGTAATGAGGGTAATAAAGAAAAATATTATTTATTTATTTAGACAGGTGCGGAACCAGCTGGAAAGTGAATTAGCGGTAGAGAATTGAAGCTGGCCCATGATACATCTAAAATATAAGTTCCATAGTACGGAACTGACAATAAAAATGACAGAGGGCCCGGGCTCTGCGTTTAATAAGTAGCAGGTGGGAAACTGACTATTTTCTATTTTTGTTGGTTTTTATAAAGGACCCACATGAACGGTTGAAAAATAACTATCATGACCTTGACGTAAATTAATGAAATCATAGACAAATGGGTTTGAACCCTAGTTATCAAATAGGTGAATTGACTACTCCAAATATATTGAATATGATGATTTTTTTTTTCGAAGAATACTATGACAAGACAATCTTATGGAAAATTCATACTCTTTAATTTAAAATTGGATGAATATATTATATAATTAATTAAAAAATTTAAATAAATTATTTGTGATATCTACCTCTTTAATAATGGTATATGTTGCAATAGAAGAGATTTGTCAATATATTTAGAATTATTTTTTTAGACAAACACCTTAGAAATGATTAATTGATTGTGTTCGATTATAGTTCATAGTTGAATTTGTGAAATTTATATTTCTGAGTATGGAAATGATCTAGAATGTATATTTTTTTTTTGTGTGTGTAAATTATTTGGCATTTGAAATTGAATCTTCAATTGTAGAAGTTAATTGATAAGGGATTGATAGCTATTGTAAACTGACCTCATCTCGTTGTGATTATGTTTTTAGATTAGCCATGTTTGTAAGCACCATTTGAGTACATTGAGATTGACGGTCATCATTTGGAAATCAAACCAATCTTTTGTTATGATCATTCACTAAGAACTATCTTGTAAGTGTGAAAATATATTTTACATTAAAAATATATATCATAAATCAAATCTGTATTTTTTTATTATTTTTGATGGAGGTCATCCACAAATTCTTTTAGCTATCCGATATGGGAGCACAAGTCTTCTTGGGCTGAACCTCTACGGCTAAGAGCCAAGGACTGAGGGGTATCCATTCCACCAAATTCGTCTGGGGCACGATCCCAGTCTCATCTCTTTTTCGGTGTTGGATCCTTTGCACTCAGCAAGACTTGATCCCTGGTGGACTCATTTAGAACCTTTCAACTTCACCAGTAGACCAAGGGCCTATTGAGATCAAATCTATATTTTACTATGATCTTATATTATTTTTCATAAATTATTAAATACAGGCTTTTTTGTAGTGCAATTATTTCAAACTTTTAATTCTATTGAAAAAAGGGTTAAATACAGCCATAGAGCCATCAAATTTAGAGAACGGTTGTTGCACTGAAACTGTTCTTCTCGTAGTGGAAGTTAACAAAAGACAAAATCATAACTCAAAGCACGAGCCAAGAAAAGAAGTTCCTGCCAATAGTCTTTTGCAGAGTATACAAAGACTGATATTTTTCTAGCTGAGAATATCTTCACAAACGGCTATAAATAAGACAATCTTACGGAGCAATTTTAAGCAGCAAAAATTGGCCTTCTAAATTTTTGATATCATTGTGTATGTTTCCAAAGGTCAATTGAGATTTGGTCACAGGATGAAGATTTTTTTCACTTATACTTTTTCTTTTGTAACCTTCATCCTGCTAATGTCTTGTATGCTTCATTCCTTCTCCTTATGTGATGCTCGCAAGCTCACAAGGCAGGGCAGACGTCTTCCTCCTATTTCTAGTCTTAGAGTTGAAGCTGAAGCTGAAAAGATCAAGGAGAAAGTAAGTAGTGTAAAATCAGGAGGCCTTTCAGCCATTTTTGTTCAGGAAAATGGGCACTCCCTGTCTAATGTTAGTGATGGTGAGAATTATGTAAGCACAAGGAAAACATTTGAGGATGTTCATGTGAATGATCATAGTCCAGGTATTGGGCATGATACTCCTCCTACAACTCCTTAGTGCCGAATCTGAAACTACCTTATATTGCATTTTGTTTTTCCTAGTGTTTTATCGCATAACCATCTAGTATTGTACATCATGTTTCTAGATAGAGAAATTGTTAGAATAACTAAAGATCTGTCAGCACAGACCATTGCTGACACAGCCGCCGAGCAAGGAATCTGTGCACTCCGTTTGCAGCCATTGATTTCTCTGTGTTTTTTTTTCTTTCTAAGAAATATCGTCCATTACATGATGATGGATCCCCCAAAAAAAATTCCATCCATTTGGCTGTTTTAGCCATGGGTGTACTGTTTTCCAAACTATTTTATATGAACAGTTGTTATCTTTTCTTGCAGTGTTTTATCGTTGAATGTCGTCTTTGGGAGCACTGTTTCTGGGTAAATGTCACGCATTTCTGCTGACTATTTAAGTTACAATGAATTAATTACAGTTTATGATTTATTTAGAACTATAAATAACGAACAACGTGCATCTGCGTATAACATTTCCCTTGATTATTCTATTACATATCGAAGAAATAAAACAAGTTTATTTATATATTCCACGATTTTTCTGTATCTGAACTCAATCTATAACTTTTTTTGGTGTATCCTTCTTGTCAGCATCCCAAGGGAAATAGGTTTAATAATTTTGCGGGCTCTTCATAGCAGAGCTAGTAATAATTATTCAAATCTTGTAGTCCCCAATGACGTACAACGTGCACAGCATTAATGGCGACTCCCACTATCCGTATTGTTTAAGGAATGTTTGTGGTTATCTATCCTTTAGCTGAGAATCATATATTGGCTACGTCAGCTGTCGTTTTTTTTTTCATTGAATGAAGTGAACAAATTGCAGATTAAAAACAAAACTGTTACAGCAGAGTCAGCTAGAGCATAAAATACTAATAAAAGCAAAAGCCCATAATGATGAAGGCTATTTGAACAGGAGTTCATGACCAACCCCAGTGTATGACTCTTCACTCCCGATTGAGGGTTGGCTCAGATCATGCCCTGCTACTTCTCAAACGGAACACTCCCGTTCTAAGAGCTAAGTATCATTTTTGTTCTAAAAGCTAGTTAAGAGGCTCTGCAAAGTTTAGGCTTTCCTTTAAACTAAAAAGTATAAAAAGGAATCTGAATGACTGGAACAAAAACTAATGTGGTAGCATCTTTACCCAAAAAAGTCGTAAAGGTCTAACTAAGGAAAATACGATATGAAATGGATTATCTAGCAGCTTCTGAGGATCTCCTTAACAAGGAAGAATCCTTGTTAAGATATTTCCATTATATCATACAGAAAGAGGAAATCTTCTCGAAACAACGAGCCAAAAACAAGCGGTTAAGAAAGGTTAACAAGAACACTAAGTTTTCCCTCTCAACCATCACGCATAGGAAGAGAAGCAGGAGAATAGAATTGATTACTGAGGATGCCAACATTCTGTCCTCTGATGAGTAAGTTTTTCAGGGAGTCAATTTTTTCATAAATCTTCTCAACCCGCCGAATGAAAATCCTCACCCCCTGGCGGACCATTTGTTTGAAGTGACTACTTACACCATCTCCTCTTCTAATCTCTTGCATGTGGAATGCAGAGCCTCCGATGATGAAATAAAGGAAATCGTTTTCTCCCTCAACCCTTCCAAGGTGCCTGGTCCTTATGGATTTGCCCCTTTCTTCTTCCGAAAATATTGGGAATTTGTTGGTCTGGATGTGACCAATTTTGTGAAAGAATTCCTTTCTTATGGAAGTATCGTGAAGGAGAGTAACAGGTTATTTAGTTTTAAGCAATAAGTCTCTGCAATACCTTCTACAAAATATGTTCTAAACTACTTGTTAACAGAATTAAACCTTCCCATGATAAAGTGATCCATTTAGCCTAGAAAGGTTTTGTGTCAGGAAGGAAAATTACTGATGTTGTCATGTTGGTCCAGGACACTTTACATTCAATGAGTAAAATCAATAAGGAGAGCATGAACTTCAACTTGGACATATCTAAAGCATATGACAATTTTTCTTCGAGTTTTATTTTTGAAGTTTCGTAGAGATTTGAGTTCAAAGGAAAAATCTTAAAGTTGATAAACAGTTGTGTTTCCTCATCTATATTTTTGATGATCATAAATTGATCTCCTAAGGGAAACTTCTTAGTATCAGGCAATATTAGGCAAGGCGATCCTCTTTCTTCTTATCTCTTCATTATAATGGTTGAGGTTCTTGGTTGTAACATTGGTAAAAGTATCTCAAATGGTAATCTAATTGATTTTCCTCGTTCCACCTCTCAATCTATTTCTTGTCAACATTTTTTTGTTGATACCATCCACCTTGGGGAAGCTTCAATTGTTGAGGCTAAGGTTTGGATCAACATTATTAATGATTTTTCTTCTACTTCAGGTCAATTATGTATTAACCTAGCCAAAAGTGTTGTGTTCTTAATCAATGTTGGCCCCCTCAAAATCAAAATATCAAGGATCCTTAATTGCCAAACCCTTGCTCTCTTATCTATCTACATAGGAATACCTATAAAAATTTGAAAGGTTGGAATTTTTGTCTATTTTAACTTGATAGAAATAATTCAAAGGAAACTTGTGGCTTCCAAGGGTGCTCTTCTCAATAATGTGAGGAAAATTATCATTTTAAAAGCTAACCTGCAAAGTAATACAGATTATCTCCTATTCCTATTCAAAATGCCTTGCTCATGGATAGATGATTTGGAGAAAATTAAAAAAATGTTTTTATGGTCAAGAATTGAACAAAATAATTGCTTCTCTTTGGTTAAATGTGATATTGTTTTCTCTAAGAAAATGATTGGAGGCCTTGATATAAGAAAGACAAGAAAAATGAATCTAGATCTTCTTTCCAAAGTTAGTTGGAGTTTGATGAAACAGTAAGCTGAGTGGATCAAAATTCTTAAAACTAAGTATCTAAATGGTGGGGAGGTCATCTCTCTCATACATAATGTTCAAATCCATACCGGCTCTATAATTTTGATAACCTACTCAAAAACCAAGAAGTTAGTATCTTGGGGTGTTTTTGTTGGGAAAATGTGTCTCAACCTTGTAATTAGAAAATTTTTATTATTGAAAAGTGAATGCAAGGTGGTGTAAGCGTGTAGTCCCCTACAGGGCTTGGGGACTACATATCCTAGTGGGGATTTGAAGGAAATGCCCTTGAAAGCCACATTTTATGTATATTTTATTATAGTAAATCTGAACCATTCATCATTAGGTCTCAAATCTGATGGTGGATATTATGTTGGCTTGTCTTTCCCTAGAAGATAACCCTATTTTATGAGGCCATTGTATTATGGTTATACATTGTGATTTATTTCAAGAGTATAATAACAATCTTGTTGCCTCTAGATCTTTGGTTGGTGATATTCCTCTGAGAAGATTACTCTGCATACATATTGTAATCTTCATGTTTTTTTAATAATATATTGTGTGGCTTTTAGAGTGTGGGGATTTTCCCTTGAAATATTTTTCCCCATGTAAATCATGTGTTGTGGTATCCATGATATTTATATCTATTTCTATTTAAGTTTCTATAATTTTTCTAGATATATATAAATTTTTCTATCATCATCCTCTCAAGATTAGAGTAGGAAGTTGTTCTTCTATCTTAGATTCCTTTAAAGTGGTATGAGAGAATGATCATGTTTTCTTTAAATTTTGGGTTGTTGGGTTTTTTTTACTAATGCAAATTTGAGTGGGAGATTTTGCATAAGATACACTATGATCTTGTTGCTAGAATTTTCAAATGGAAAGCTCACCTAGGAGATTAGAGGTGGATAAATTCTCTAGAAATTATTTTGAGATGTGGAAGTTGAGGATGGTGGATTTTTTGATAGATCAAGTTTACTGGGATCTACTATTGATGATATTGTTTCAAGGCCTATAGATCCTAGATATGGTACTCTATATATTGTTATGAACCCTAAATCCAAGTACGTTAAATCGAATTGTGCGTGGTAGGTTCTATTTTAATAAATATTTATGAAGAGATCTATATACAAAAACTATGAAATAAAATTGGTGAGATAAATTGTATTCTTTGAGAATGGAAGAGGGCAGATGAATTAATGTCCACCTAGAAGCATTCAATATATTGGTGGCTCAATTGGCATTAGTTGGTGTCAAAATTTAGGAAGAGAAATGTCAAATCTTGCTATGTTTTCGCTTGATCTGTTAGATTCTTTTGTTATGGCTATTGGGAGTACGTTTGTTATCTTGAGGACTTAAAACATGGTGGGTTATTTTCTTGCTGAGGAGTTGAGGATAAAGGTATCCATTAGTGTGAAGGATGCCCTAAATATTCATGGAAGACCTAAGGAAAAGGGAAAGAAGAACGAGAAGCATGATACATCCAAGTCCAAGGGGAGATCCAAATTTCTTGGGAAGTTGAAAGTTATTTGATAGAAGTATGGTAATCCTAGACATGTTCGTAAGGACTAAAAAGAAGAAAAGAGGATGAAAAAAATATTTTTGATTATGACTTTGAGTCTAAGAAGGAAGGTGATGATACATTCATTAGAACTTTGAAAACTCATGCAGGTAATGATACATGGGTAGTTCACTCAGGGAGACCTTTCTATATGAGTTCTAGTAGAGATTGGTTTTATGAATAAGAAGAATTTGATGAAGGTAAGGTGTACTTAGGTGATGGTTCTTATTTAATTTTTTTTGGTTATGGTAGATTTAAAATTAAGTTTCTTGATATTCAAGCAGAAGAGGATTAATGGTGTGTTGCATATCCCTATATTAACACAAAAATTATTAACTATGAGAAAACTAATAGATGTGGGTATGCAGGTAGTCTTTTTTTATCTATGATGCAAGATGATTAGAGGTACTATGGTGATTGCAAGAGGTGTTAGATATGGCACATTGTATATGCTTGATATATATACTATTGAGTGCAATAATACTTTTACAAAAGGAAATTTTATGGCTACTTTATTGGAGAAGGTGAAGGTTTCATTTTCAGTAGATGGTCATGGCTTCTAGGAACCAAAGGGTGTTCTTTCTTCTGAATGAAAGATACCTATAGATAAAAATAAGTTATGAAACCAAATACAAGGCCATATTGGAGAAAAGGTGTAAGGACCTTGAAAAATAAAAATCTTATTGAAGGGTTACTTGATTGTAATCTTGAATTTGATCTATATGAGCATTATAATTATATAAAAAAACCTATGTTTAATTTTACTTGAGTTCTCATAAACCTTTTTGTGTATTGGATATTATTCATTTTGATGTGTTTAGTCCTCTAGGTGTTCCTTCAATTTTAAAATTCACATATTTTGTTTCATTTACTGATGATTATAGTATACATGAGTATAGTTTCTAAAAAATAAATATGAATTTTTGAATCAATTTAAAGAATTTAAAGAAATGGTTGAGTTGTAGGATAGAAAGAAAATAATTTTTTTGAGTTATAATAATGGCTATGAATATATCTCAAATGATTTTGATAAGTGTCATAAAGATTATGTTATGCATAGAGAAAATACAAATCCATATTCTACATAGAAGAATGGAGTTATAAAAAGAATGAAGAGAATGTTGATGGAGAAGGCTAGGAGTGTCCTGAGTTGTGCTTGTCTAAAAAAAATTGGATTGAAGTTGTTTCCACTACTTGTTAAATTATTAATAGAGATCTCTTACATTAGGTCTTGTTAATAAGACACCTATAAAGACATCGTTAGGTCACAAACCCTCATTAATATATCTTATTATTTTAGGCTATGAGGCATATGTTCATGTTCCCAAGGAAAAGTTAACAAAGTTGGAGAACAATTCTATTAAATATTTCTTCATTGGATATAGTAATGGTCTAAAATGATACAAGCATTGGGATCTATAGTAATGGAAAAATTAGCCTTTTTCCTTGCTTCATTTGAATAATTGACCTTAAAACTGAACTAATGGTGTCTTGGAGTGATGTTGTAATATGTTGTACACATTAAAACTATTCTAAGACCTTTATTTAACTAAAAATGCCTAAATTGGTCCTTTGCAAAGGTGTCATGGACTGTTGTAACACACTTTCATACTTTTCGAGGACTTGTTTACATATTAAACCTAATGGGCCCCTTTTCAATAAAAAATTACATAATGTGTGCCTTGTTTAAGTGTTGTAATGTGTTATAAAAGACTTTTTCACTTCTCTAGGTGGTCTTATTTAATTGTGGTTAATTGGAGTTATTAACCCCACTTTTAATTCAAATTTAGGCCTTAATTTTGACACCTCTTGAGGATCTTTCCCGATAATCAAAGATTAAATATCAAATTATTTCATTAGAAAAAAGTTGGTCCTAGTAAGTTTATCTAGGATACATTCGCCCTTAATGTCGAATGGGTCTTCCTTTAACATGACCCCCATTTCTTAGTTGATTTGGAATGGGTTTTTGACCTTAACCTCTTCGAACCTCGGTCCTAGAATCTTAGCCAAGACCCATTTTCCTTTGGTGCTGAATGGGTCCTCCCTTAATGAGACCCTAATTTTTAAATTTCATTTTGGTGGGAATTTAGTTATCTTTTTTTCCAGATTTGGTGTCGGTCTTAGTTCTTTGAATTTCAAGGTTAATATCATAATTTAGTTTAAATAAGGTGTTAAATCGCATTTCTTCTCTTAATAATATGTAGTAATTGTAATCTAAGCAATATTAACCATTCAAGCATTCA
Source organism: Sequoiadendron giganteum (assembly GCA_007115665.2). Taxonomy (NCBI): domain Eukaryota; kingdom Viridiplantae; phylum Streptophyta; class Pinopsida; order Cupressales; family Cupressaceae; genus Sequoiadendron; species Sequoiadendron giganteum. Next base: position 335,890,585 of record CM021100.1, on the reverse strand, counting down.
AATAATCAAGAATTAAAGCATTCTACAAGGCATTATAAGGAATATTTCAAGTGATTATTGCAATAATTCAAGGTCTTATCATCATGTCAAGTGTTTAATGAATGCATGTGTGTTGAGATAAGAAGTGAATGTTGGATTGAGGATTCATTTACAAGAATAATCTTACATCCAAGATCTACATTATTCATTGCCACTACATGTTAGGTTGTGGATTTTATTCACACGAAAACTTCTAAGGTGATATCATTTATATTATTTCACATTTCATGCTTTATTTAATTCATTCCATCATTTGGTTTAATTACCTACAAGGGGTTTTCTTGAGAAAACCCCCATCAAACACAAATCAACAAATTTTCTTGCCCTTGAGTGTGTTGTTATAGATTTATAGATTGAAGATGAAGTGGAGCAAGATTTGGAGCAAATTTGTGAAAGTTTTTGTGGTAGCTTAATTCTGCAACATGTTAGTATGCTAATAAATTTCTTTCTAGAAATAAAACTAACATAAAAAAATCCAGCAACCCTATGAAATATTGCACCTAGTTTAAACATGCTAAATGCGATATTGAAACAATAATGAAAACCAAATAAAGCACATAAAACATGAATGCAAATCTATTCCATGGTGGATTGGTGCTCCTTGAATATGTGAAAGAGCTCTTTCCCAATTCTTGATAAGCCAAATTAGATGATAGACAATGAGATGCTAATGAACTCAAGTTTCCTATAATGATAGTGCTCTAATTTTAGATGTAGAATGAGAGAAAATGGATTGAACTTATAGGAGAAGTTGAGAGAGGAGAGGCCAAGATTGAGAAATGTGGGACTAAAACCCAAAAAATGAGGGAGTCAATTGTCACAATGGGATTGGCCCATGATTGTGCAAGTTCTTGCCAATGTGCCCATTTCAAATTTGAAAATGGTAATAAATGAATATGGTTGAAGATTTTTGGGGGGCAATTTTGTTTGGCCAAAAAAGTCAAACATGAGAGTTAATGAGGGCATATTCTTTGGGAATATGCCCTTGTGAGGGAAAGTAGGTGTTTTAATAAATCAATTTAAATGATTTATTGTGCAAGTGGATGAATCTAGAGGATTTAGGTGATTAGGATTAAACTAACTATGATTTGATTAATCTAACAAGAGTTTAGGTGATATGAAATTTGATTTAAATTTTTGTATTTTTTGTAAATCAAAGGAGAGGAAATGCATTTGAGTGATTTAATTAGATTAAATCAAGACTTTAGGAGGTTAATTAATTAATTTGAATTACTTAATTAAGAGGAAAGAATGATCAAATCTTATGTTTACTCAATAATGCTAATTTTGTATGTCTACATTTTGCCCCTTTTTGAGGAAATGTACTTGTTTCATTGGTTCAAAGAATGATGTCGCTGACATCAAAATTTAAAAAATTATGATTTTTTTAGAATCCTTAACAAAAAGAAGTACGTTAGTATATTTCCCCCTTGATAGATCGAGCAAAAAGATTGAGATGGATATCGCGACAAAAAGGTTCAAAATGAATGTATGGATTGTTAGACTATATGATCTATATGAGAATGATGATGAAAATGAGATGCTTGGAAGATGCTTAGAATAAAAAATTTATATTATCCTACACAACTTAAATTATTATGTAAATGTATGTGAGATGGATGTGATGGATGATGTTGTGCTATAATGATATGAAATGATTATGAAAGATGCAAGATGGATGCAGGATGGATGCATTGTTAGTGCGAAAGAGGGTAGAAGAATGAGAGGGATAAACCCTTAAATCCAAGAAGATGTAGAAGTCCAACAAGTCTACTAGTTGTTGAGACTTTATTGGATATGATGATGAATGTTGATGACGTATTGCTTATCCAAGGATGGGAGAGATAAAGAGCATACCTTTCTTTATGTTTGATAACACATGTAGGTGTGATACATCAAGGTATTAAGACCCAAGATGGCGTGGCACCTAGTGTGATGGACTTTGACTCATCAAATAGATAGGAGTACTCTTGTTCGCACTTGACAAAAGAAACCTTATTCAAAATGCAGTTCATATATTCTAAACATCTCGGGCCAGAACATAAAAAGGCAAGCCTTCTTATGTGGTCAACAAGACACCTAAAACATCCTTCCTACAAACAAAACAAAGTACACATGGCGAAGTTATTTTACAAGAATATCCAACAAGCACGGCAGATAAAAAGATAATAATCTTTGCCCCATTCCTTTCTCTCTAACCTGTTTTGTTTAGGCATCATTGAGAGGTCCTTGAAGTGAGCACAAAATAACATAAGTCAAAAAAACCAAGATAAATTAAACAAAGAAGCTAATGTTCTTTGTACCGATAGTCAAGACTAACTACTATGGGGTACCTGATGCTTATGTCCATCACAAGAAAGCTTCATCCTAGGACATGTTGTGATCAAGATTTTGATGAGATTGATTGGGTGATAAGCTATTGATACTCTGAGTTGACCAAATCGCTTGCTTACTGACTTAGGCTTAAGACTCTAATGATTAGGTGTTCACTTTGGAACCTGCTAGACTTGCTTCTGATTGACTCACCAAAGGGTGAAAGCGACGATTGATTTATAATGAGTGATGATAATTATGGGTGAAAATGAGATGAAATGGATGCACCATTTTGGGTTTTTCAAATGTTTTGAGGCTATTTTTGGTATTTTTGAGATAATTTTTTTTGGTATTTTCAAGATTTATGATGAAGAGACTAACTTAAAGACCTACCCTAGGGGTCTTGAGAGCTAATCCATATATTAGCCTTTCCTATGTTCTACACGTAGAGACCACGTAGCTTGACTAACAAAAGACTTGACTCAATGAAAAGATGAATGGACAAATGGATTGCCAATGCGACAGACACCTAAAGACTGACCTAAATGTAAAATAGATGGGAAACGGATTGCCAATATGACAGATGCCTAAGAACTGACCTATCTATCTCAGGGGATGATCAAAGATCAACCTTGCCTACATTCAAGCTTAGAGGCGACATAGTTCAGACAAGGTGGAAGACTGACAAGACTCAATGATGAACTTTTTGAAGATTTTCTGATATTTTGACATGTTTTTGGATTTTTGATGACTATTTTGAATGTTTTTTATTTTTTCTGATGAATTTTTTGAATGTTTTTGGTTTTTTCTAATGAATTTTTTGAATGTTTTTGGATTTTCGCATGATTTTGATAATTTGCATATGGATACATGATGATATCAGTGCTTTGTTTTGGGATTTTGTTGAAAACCAAGCTAAGGTTGATTGATCAGATTGATGGATTGATAGTTTGACTAAGCATGTTAAGTAAAAAAAAAGTGATAATGCACTTGTAAAATCTAGGAAGTTGTGTTATCCTAGAGTAAACTTGTACAAAAGAGGATGGTTTGACTAAGTGTGTTAAGTCAAACAAGTTAATTTTAGATTTGATAATTTGGCTAAGCATGTTAAGCTAAACAAGATGATAATGGACTCGTAAACCCAAGGAAGTTGTGTTATCCTAGAGTAAACTTGTGCATAAGATAATAATTTGACTAAGTGTGTTAATTCAAACAAGGTGATAATGGATTGGATTCTATTTATCAAGATTGATGAAGCTTGATTTGGAACAAAATTTCTTTGATGATTTGATGTGACGATGACGCATAAGTTAGATGCGAATGATGTGGATTGTTTGGGTTGATGTTCGATGAAAGATAAAGCTTGATAAGGCACGTCTTCTTGTCAAAATATGCCATGGGCAAGTGATTTGGATTTTTTGGCTCGCAAATTCTTTGACCAATTTGATTTCACATTTTCCAATGCTTGGATCACCACATAAGTGTGAAGATATAGATTGAGATTTATTGCCGAAGAAAGATGTAAACATTTTCCCCCAATGTCTAGCAATGTTTGAATGACCATTGGATGGAATCTTAGATATATGGATATGGATATGGTAAGCATCCAAAGGATGCCAAGGATTATCTTGCAATAAGATAAGGTGTTTGAACAGAGGATTCTTATTTGGATAGAGCTTCCTGGCTCAGATAATGTTTGGATTGGATAGGATCAATGAAAATGACCCATGTCAAGATGTTTACCATAAGGAAGTGTGAAGTTTGTACCAAACTTGTTCAAGATCAAGATATGGTAGATAGATGGATGCAAATATATGAAATAGATTGGATAAGTGGTTCCTGGATAAATGGATGATATGGATGGAATGTTCGCTTTATTAAGGATGTGATAAGATAATTTCTCCTGAAAATAGTGCACGTAGATGCTTAATTTTATACATGACTCCTGTTTGCCAGGTTTTCATCATGGTACTTTTCCGAAGAGCCACCATAGTGGTTTTGGCTAGAGAACGATTTTTTTCTTTACTGTTTTCAATCCTTTTTTAAAATTTTTTTTTTGGATTTTTATATTTTTATATTTTCTGAGAAATTTTAAGCTGATACTGAACCACCTAGTGGTATAGATATTGATTATTCTGTCATAATATGCCATCGATATCCTTCTTGAAGAATTTTTTTTTCCAAGATAGTTGCACTTGAAACAAAATTTTGAGAAATTTGTTCTGCTTTGTTGATAGCAGAGTTAACTTTGTGTTTGTATGCACATCGCGATAGAGTGCCTTCTGAATCCTTATGATGAAGGGTCATTGCCAACACATGGTCAAAGTGAGAATTGTATATCATGCGTGGAGGCATGGATGGGGTGTGTTTAGGTATAAAAGATGGATTGGTTGATAGTTTGGAACCTTTGACTCTCCAAACTTGGGAAGATGAGCAATAATGAGTGGATATGGAAGTGTGCATGGAATTAGGATGAACTGCTTGATACACTTTGTATGTTGCTTGAAAAGCTTTCTTTTTCCTTTGTGGACATCTTTGATGGATACTTGCCCCTTTTTTATTTTTCCCCATAGCTTCTTTGATTGATGGAATTTGACAGGGATAGTCATTCTTTGTATTCTTTGGTATCCACTTGTATTTTATTTGTCTGATATATGCTTCTTAGCTTCTTTTTCTTTTATGGCATTCTTTGTGCTTTGATTCAAGTCTTTCTTTTGATGTTGGTCCCAATTCATGGATGGTGCAATAGGTGGATGAGGATTAATGACGTGGCTGGTTGTTGTATTGGTATTAGTTTCATCATAAGGATCCTTCATGCTCCCTATGTTGATGTTTCCTCGAGACAAAGTTGCCCCCAGTTTGTGGAAGTATTACTGATATGTTGAGATCCCTTGATTGTCGAATAACCAAGGCCTTGATGCCCAGGATAGCCAATAATTTTCACTGGCTCTAGGATTCCCTATTCATGTAGGCCTAATCCTCTACCTTGATAATTCATCTGCTAAATTTTTTTATCTGCAATAGGATATGATCTACCTTGGAATCAAGGTGCTAATCCTTCTCTGGTCCGTGGTGGATCTTCAAAAGTGATAACCTAATTATTGATGAGGTATCTTTCCCCAAGAAAGGTAAGTGATCAAACTTTATAGCTGATAGGATCTTCCATATGTGGGATGACTTCCTAATTGATATCTTTAGCTTGATCTTGTGAGCTATCAGATTTTAATGCTTCTTCAAGTGATGTTAAAGATTCACTATAAAATTCTTCCTCATGATTCATTCTTGATATGCTTTCATATGATGTTTTTGATTCACAACTTTTGTAGAAGTCTTCTTCTTGATCTATTTCTGTTATGTTTTTATAAGATTTTTTTGGTTTACAAATTTTATAGAAACCTTTTTCATGATCTACTTCTGATATGTTTTCACAAGATATTTCTACATCTTGGTCTTGTGTAAAAATGCTAATATTAGGAGACTCTTGTTACTTGGTAATGATGTGAAGAGTATGAGACTCTTGTTTTGAATGAAGATCATCTACGTGTCCATCCAAAGAAAGCATCTTGTGGGTAGATGGAGGAGTATGTGCTATGTGGATGTGATCATCCTGTATAGATATGAGGGTGTCCATTGTATCATTGTAATAGCTTGGAGATACAAATTCTTGATCTTGGTTAATGTCAAAATTGCTTTCAACATGCTTTTGATCAAGTTCTTGACATGGGTCAATTTCAAAGGATGGATTGATTATAGTGGGTTCTTGGACATCGTTCTTAGGCATGGAAATTGGCTTAATATACTCTTGATCTTTGAGGATTCCTTCACTATCCGTAATCATGAGGTGGAGGGATGTCAATATGTCATTGGAAGAGCCATTGGTAGATCTTGATGGAAGATGTTTATTATGCTTTGAAATACTCTCTTGAGATATGTCCTCTAACTCATTAGTTGATGTTTTGACATTTTCAACACGATCATTGGTGGAGGGATCTTGGTTTATGTCAATAGGATCAAATAACAACAACACTCCTTGAAATAGATCTTTGTAGGAAGGGTCTTGATTATGCCTAAAAAATAGCTCTTGATGTATGTTGATTTGATCACTTGATGGAGTAGACATAACTTCACAGTGCTCATTGATGGATTGATTTTGATCATTGTCTTCAATAGTTATAGTGGAGAAATTACTAGTGTTTTCAACCATATGATCAAATTATGTTGACATTTCTTGAATTAGATCATTGTTGGGTATCGTTGGTGAGTTCTGATAATGATTAAAGGTGGCTTTTGGTGTGTGTTGATTTTATCATTGGTTGAGGTGGAAACATATTCAAGGTGCTCATTGATGGGTTGATCTTGATCATTGTTTTGAACAATTTTGGTAGGAATCTGTTGCAAGCTTTGTTGAGCGAGTAATGCCTATGTTTTCTGCTAAGCTAACAATGCTTGTTGTCGGTCTTGCCATTGTTGTGCCAAAAATTCTTTTTGTTGGGCTTGTTGTTGAGCTACTTGTTGATGCTCTTATTGATGGATTGCTTGCAATAGTGCCCAAAATTCTGCTTGCCCCTACTGGGCTTGGTGTTGGGCTTAAGCTTGAGCTTGAGCTTTTCAGGCTACTTGAGCCACTTGTGTAGCTTGTTGGGTGGATAATTCTGATTGTGCTTGTTCAGCAACTAGTTGTGCATCTTGTTGGTTTTGGAGGGCCTTTTGGTGGGCATCTTGTTGAGCGGCTTGCAACATGATGGAGAATGAATTGGTTGTGATGTGTTTTTGCGGTGTTGGTGGTGGTGGTGGTGGGTTGGGGATGGTGTTGATTATTGGGGTGAGTGGAACGGTCTCATTGATTGCCAAGGTTTGAGTGGTGAATGGTGCGATTGAGATTATTGGTCCTTGAGACACTTGAGAAATGGTAGATGTGTTAACCATTGAGGTTGCTTGGATGGTTGTCATCTATTGTTGCGAATCGATGAGCGTATACACCTAAAATTGGTCTGGAGAATTCCTATTAATTAAATAAAAATTATTTGATTAATTATCCTAATTTCCTCTACTATTGAATAAATAGAAATATTTATTTATATAGTTCACATTTAAATTCATCTTAATTAAATAAACAAAATTATATTCTTTGTTCGATTTAATTATCAAGTGCCTATTTCAATCTATCACATTGATTCTAAATTAATTAAATAAAGATCAAAACACTTTATTGATTAATTACCATATTCTTCTATTTAATTTAATAAACAACTATCCTATTGTTCGTTTTATTAAATTATTTATCCCTCTTTTGCTAATTTAAATAAATCAAAATATTTGAATTATTGCACAAAGGAATATTCCATCTATATTCTCTCAAAAATTGAATTAGATATCCTATGTCTAAACCATGTCTAAAATATGTCAGAATTAACTGATTGAAACTTCATGGGAAGTTTTGGAGACAAATTGGAGACAAATTTGGAATTTGATCTCTCAATCCTCCTCCATCAATCCTTCCTCTTCTCTTGCCTGGTTTTTTCATGGGTAGAGACAATCTCCATCTTTCTCTCAATCTCCTCCATCTCTCACCATTCAATTCTTCAGATTGAATCCAAGCCTCTCAAAGTTCTTCATGTGCATTTCTACAGCCAGGAAATCTATAAATAAAGCATCATTGAACCAAGAAAAGATCTAGATAATCAAGCTTTTGCAGTCTTACTCTGCAGGAATTCAAGCATCAACCATCAACCATTTACACATCAAGCATCAAGCAATCAAGTTTTCAACCATGGCTGTCTCTTATAGCTATAATTATCTATTTCATGTCTATGTCATGCTAGTTTAATTCATTATCATTTAGCATTGCATTATCATCATCTCATTCTTTGAATTGTCATTTCAATAGTCTTATTTACTTACACAATCTGAGAGCAATTAGGATTTAATAAATCTTTGGAGATAGAGAGCAATATGATGCTTTCAATTGATTACTATTTTGAATTGATCCAATTTGTTTAATCATTGATATAATGTCTTATTAAGAAGTTTTTTGATCTTATTCACATATTCACACTTATAGTTTGGTGCCCACCTTGGAGCATTAACCCCAATTTTATCAAAATTATCAATTTTCTAGAAAGTGTCACACAGGTTCTCGGCGTGTTTTTCTTTTAGCGCTTCTATTAAAAGTTTCAGCGCTTCTAGTCATTGTTTTAGTGCTTCTGGTCGCTGTTTTAGCACTCTTGACTTTAGCGCTTCCAGTCACTACTATTACGCTTTCGGTCACTATTTTAGCGCATCAGGTGTTTTAGCACTTCCATGTCGAAATTCGGCGCTTCAGTGTCCTATTTCAGTGCTTTCATTTTTTAGTGCATTAGGTAACTCTTTTGGTGCTTCGATGCAATATTCCAGTGCTTTTGTAAAAATCAGTCTAGATCCGATGCATCCATGGCTAGATTTTTATTTTTTTCACAGTTGGACTAAAATTGATCAATCTAGGATAGTCACTTCAAAGTTTTCTAAATTTGATCAATCTAGAATAGTCACTTCAAATTTTTCTAAAAATTGATCAATTTAGGATAGTCACTTTCTTGTTTTTCTTAAAGCAAATCTATCAATCCTAAGATAGTCATCACATTCTTATAGTAGAAGTTAAAAAGAACATCATGATTTGTGTGAAGCAACACCTTCACATATATTAGAAAATTTCTTTTTGGGCTTTTAAAACAAGAAAAACTTGTATGTTGTGCTTGTGGTGATTAGGCTTATGCTCTTCCCTTAACTGGGTGACCAAAGTGCCAGATTCACTTTTATTTCATGTCATTTACGCTTTATTAAATCCTTTAGTAGGCTTGTCGTAGTGGAAAAAAGTACTCACTCTATAGGAACGACCTAAGTGGGAACAACCAAAGCCAAGTTTTCCAACCCACTATAATAAAAATGCAAGTTGTTGATGAAAGTCCAACTTAACAGTAGTAAGCAAGATAACCATCCCCAAAATCTTTGTTCTAAAGATTGGGAGGTCTCCTGAGGGAGTTTATCTATTTGCCACACCGCACGAAACCCTATCTATGAACCATAGAGTAGTTTCTTGCTAGTCAGTATCCATAGATTGTCATACTCACAGTGCAAGGGGAGAGAAGAATATGCCCCTAAGACACTCACCATATAATTACCAAGGACCGCTTGCTCAAGGGATTCGGTATCCACTTCCATCACTTTGAGTACATGCCTGGCAACAACAAAAACATGGGCGCCCTCTAGGGGGTGACACTGCTATGTGATTCAACATAATTTAAGATGTAGGCTGTGAGTATAATGATGACCTACTTGTCCTTAAGTGTGAGTCTGTTTCATTTGTGTACAATTGTCAAAACAACCCGTCAAAATCAATAAGGATCATTCGTGATCCTTGAACATACACGATCTTTTCAGTTTTAAAACACTTATTCAAAATTGCTTGCCGTGTTTTCACAAATTCATTTAAATCAGATTAAAGATCATCCTAAAAACATCAAGTCAAAACAAATCAGAAATTCCATGCCGTGAAAGTGGAAATCCACCACATTTGTCAAGAGAAAAATCAAGGTCGCAAAACCCAAGAAACCTCTTAGTTATAGAAATAAATTGAGGTGACAACATTTTCTATATCAAAATCAGAAACTCTTCTTACAACATAGAACATTCATTCACCGATATCACGATTTTGCTAGGGGTCACACATTAGATTTCATGGTAGAACCGCTCTATTCATGAGCCTTCTTTCACAGAAGAGCTCTCACACAATTCCACAACCATAGTCAACAGATTCATCCTTTTTATCTTCCACAATCCCTGATATAGTATGCCACAAGGCTAGATCAAATTTTACAATAGAGAGTCATAAACTTCTATTTTTAAGCATTCTGGAAACCTGTTTCAGTGCTTCTGGTCACTGTTTTAGCACTTTTGTGAAATAGCGCTTTCAAGCACTGTTTCAACACTTATAGTTTGTATTTTAGCGCTTTTGGTAAAACAACGCTTTCATAAAATTCTATAGCACTTTCATGCACTATTTCAATGCTTCTGTAAAGTAGTGCTTCCGTCATTTTCTAGAGCACTTACAAGTATTGTTTTAGTGCTTCTAGAAAGATAGTGCTTTTGTCACCTGTTTCAGCGCTTTGGAACTCTGTTATAGCGCTTTTGGGAAATAGCGCTTTTGTCCTCTATTTTAGCACTTTCAAAAGAGAGAGTTCAAAATTTTTACCAGTCCATCAGTTTGTCATTTTATCCACATTTTTCATCAAAATCAAATTTCTTCTTATCAGAATCACTGTCTAGCAACCGAAAATAGACAGGTTTATACAAACTTTCCATCTTATCAACTAAAATAAGATCTTGCAAATCACAAGTGTCAAAATCAAATACACAATCAGTTACTACACTATAGTTTTATCATCAGGATACTATCATCCTTCATCACGAAACTAAGTATAGTAATCAAATTTTTAAATAGCCAAATCAATAAGATCAGTCATCTTATTCGGCTTTGTTAAAAGTTTAAATTGACATTTTTCCAGCAAATAAGATCAACATTTCAGAAGAATAGGTAAAATTTTGTATGCCAATCTTCACTAGGTTCCAAAAGGAAAAACTCTTAGAGCAAGAAATTTTAAAATCCAAAGCAACGGCAGAAGAAAATCCTTGGAACAACCTAAACCGAAATAATAAAAATGAAATAACTCTAGAGGACATCCAAGCAGCTCAACAAGATCCCAAGTTCCATATATTTATGGAAAAGATTCTAGAACAAGATATGGAGAAATATCTTTTAATTTTGGCTAAATTAGGTGCCAAACTTCCAAAAGACTATGATGTAAATCGTCTGAAGGAAGCACCTAGCACAAGTGAGAATGAAATTTTGCAACCTATGCAAATGATAGATCCAATTGCCGCTTTAACATCTCAAATGCAACTGTTACAATAGCAAAAACAAGATATGACGAAAGCGACTACCAAGAGATATGCGATACAGGACATTTGTCCTTATCCTTTCAACACAACGGTCGGCTTGATACCTTTTCCAAGATATTGTGAGATCCCGAAATACGATAAGTATAATGGAAGAACGGATCCAATTGATCATATTAGAGAATTCAAAATAATGAGTCTTGAATTTTCCCAAGAAGAGACATACTTAATGAGACTATTCCCAAGGAGTTTGGGAGGATCATGCATGGAGTGGTTTTCAAAGTTAAAACTCGGTATCAAAACTTTTGAGGAACTCGTTAATAGATTTATCTCTCAATACTCCTTCAACATCCAACATGATGTAACAATCAAGGATCTTTATAATCTAAAGCAAAACAAGGGTGAAACATTCTTATCTTTTCTCCAAAGATGGCAATGCTTGTTCGCTAGATATCCTTGATCAATTCCTAAGGAAGAAAAGATGGAGTTATTCATTGAAAATTTGACAGAAGCAATGAGTTATAGACTCGAATTACAATGTCCTCACACATTTGAAAAAGTCATACAAAACGGTCTAAAAATTAAAGAAGCTTTAGTCAAAAGAGGGGTTATAAAACATTTCAATGATAAAATGAATAACACAAATAACTCCTCAAATCAATACTCAAGCAGTGATTAGCCGAAACTTTGGCAAAAGAATCTCAACATGACTATCAAGGAAACTACAAATGATTCCTCAAATTTCAAACTGGTATTTAACTTGACAGCATCTATATCAAAGCATCCAAAACAACGAGATCATAAAAACGCAACCATATCAGAAACCATCAAATCGGTGAAGGTTCACACCTTTAGGCCAATCAATAGAATCAGCAATGAAAGAACTTGTCACTAGTGGCCTTATCACTGCAAGGGAAGCAAGATTCTAGGATCCTAAGGTCAAACCACCATGGTGGAATGACGCTGAGTATTGCAACTTCCATAACAACAAAGGTCATAAAACTAATAATTGTATGGAGTTGAAACATGCGATACAAGATTTAATTGACAACAATAAAGCATATGTGGAAGCACCGCAGAACAACAACAACCACTCGGCTTTCAAAGACCCTTTGCCAAACTATGACAAAGGAGAATCATCATCTGCATACAATAAAGGAAAGAATGTCAACCATGTCTTTGACACCACCATCCTTTGCCTATCTGGAATAGAGAGTGATCACATAGTCGATCACAACATTGACAAACCCAAACTCAACAACACTACTCCATCGGACTTGCTCCTGACCATATCCAACTCTGATAATCAAAATTAATGTCATAAAAATCAGAGAACATCAAGAGCATCAACAAGTAAATGCAACAACTAGGGGGCAAGCCAAGGTCATGTTAAAAGGAATTGGGTCTACACACGCAGTCCCACCTCCCTCTCACTATAATATCGTCAATCAACTGCAAAGGATTCTTGCTCAGATATTGATACTAGAGCTCCTTAAAATATCACCAGCACATAAGGAGGTTCTCGAACAAGATTTAGTTGCCACTATGGTACCAAAGAATCTAGATGTATGCCAATTTCAAGCTATGGTGGGACATTTGACTACCCCACATTGTCTATCATTCTTCGAACAGGATGATATCTCGCTAAACCATCCACATAATACTGCACTCCATATTGAGGTCTTAATCCATAATCACTGCATCAAAAGAGTCTTAATAGTTGGGGGAGTTGGCCTGAATATTTGCACTCTCTAGTTAATCTGTGCACTAGGATATTCAGATGATGCTATTGATTCTCATAGAAAAATGACTATCAAAGCATATGATAAAGAAGAGAGATCATCTAAAGGCTTGATTGTGCTACCCATACAAGTAGGGCCCATGATGAAACATATTGCATGTCAAGTATTGGAGAAGGAATTAACATATAACATTCTCTTGGACCGACCATGGATCCATGAAATGCAAGTTGTCCCTTCGACATACCATCAATGTTTGAAATTTCCTATAAATGGATGAGAGGTGACTATATCTGCTGATTACAATCACCCTCAACATTGTGACACCCTTAGAATCTTTCAAGATACCTTCATACCACATAACAGATAAGAATCATCATCCAAAGACAAACAATGTCCAAGAATCACTACTAAATGGGTAGAAAAGAAGGGTAAAGGAAAAGAGACAAGTCCTGTTGAAATTCAATCAACAGATAAATTGGATCAGCAAAATTCTTTATCACACAAGTTCCAAGAGAAATTCCAACTAAAGGATAAAGGAATGGGAACATATTCTATGGAGCAATAGCTTAACCTAACACAATTAATGCCATCTCCTAGGACATATGGTAAACCGTCTATGATCAAGTCTCCCACATCATTACCAGTTACAGCTCTAGATGAAAGGTTTGTAAGAAAAGGTACAATAGAGGATGAAATAGACAATAAATAAATCTTGGATTGGCTATACAAAGATGAGGTCCCTTCTACATCAGATATCAGTATCAAGAATGTCGCCATCAACAACAAAAAATATGGAAAAGGAAAGGCTATTTGATAAAAAATGGGATATGAAGGACAAGGACACATTGGATTAAGAAAGGATGGAATCATAGAACCTATTACACCCCTCACTCTCCACACAAAAGAAAAGTTGGGACTAGGATATTTTGAGGAAGAGAAACAAGAACTCGGGAAGAAGGTTGTAGAAAGAATTCTTCAACTAAGAAATTGCTCTAAAACTGATTCCAATGACTATGAATGGGATTCATTATCTGATGTATCTTTTAAAAATATTCAAATTGATGTCATCCAACAATATACACCCACACGTGAGGAGGTCCAAGGGTCTAGGTCTAGACCAATCGTGGGAGAGTCACTAAATATCGATGATTCAAGTGGGGACGCATAGACCTTGAGTGAACTAGACAATCTGGAAGAAAGTACCATTATGGACCTCGATATTCCAATGAACGACTATGATGAAATGACTATCCACACCCTTCCATCCACCGTCTTACAAAAATCTGATAACCTCATGCCATTAATCCATCCTAAACTCATTGACTGGGAATCTATCAAGCCTTTGAATATACAAATATTTACAAACGATGATGCCATCATAAACTTCCTATGTCATGTTGAACCTGGTACAAATTATGTCTATAATGCTCATAACACCACGACTTGGCAGGAGGGTGTCAAATCTTCTAGTTGCAAAAATGACAACAAGGAAAATAGAGCTAATGGTGAAAACCATTCTATGGCAGCATTAGATTTGGAAAAAGTAAAAATAAAGAACACATCTAATAGTGAAAACCTTTCTGAGGCACTGAAAGATGGAATATTTGATACTCTTCCGGAACACTATCATGAAAGATCATCAGTCGTAGTGGAACCACACAGTCTATGAATATTGGCACTAAAGACAAGGAAAAAATCATACATCTGGTAGAATCCATGACAGAACAAGAAAGACCAACATTCATCCCATTCTTTAAAGAAAGAAGCATCAACTTCGCTTGGTCATATTCTGATATGCTAGGCTTAGACTCAAATCTACTTATGCATCACTTGTCTTTGCCCACAGGAATCAAGCCTATCAAGCAAAAATTAAGAAAAATGCATCCTCACATCACATTGATGGTCAAAACGGAGCTAAATAAATTATTGGATGCTGAATTCATATGGTCTATAGATTATGCCGAATGGATATCAAATCTTGTGCCTATTTCCAACCTGGACAATAGTATCAAAATATGTACGGATTTCAGGGACCTAAATAAAGCATGTCTGAAGGATGATTTTCCACTACCAAACATAGACATTATCGTGGATTTAACAGCTAGACATGCCATGTTGTCAATCATGGATGGTTTCTTAGGATACAGTCAAATAAAAATAGCTCTAGAAGATCAGGAAAAGACAACTTTCACATGTCCATGGGGGACCTTCTATTGGAACGTCATGCCATTTGGTCTAAAGAACGCAAGAGCCACTTATCAAAGAGCTATGACGATAATTTTCCATGATATGATGCACACCTTCATGGAAGGTTATGTGGATGAAATCTTGGAAAAATCTACTACTAAGGAAGGACACCTGCATATCCTAGACAAAATCTTCACACGAATGGAGAAATTCAATGTTAGGTTAAACCCTAAGAAGTGTGTCTTGGGGGTCACATCAGTAAAGTTGCTAGGGTAAATTGTATTAGAAAAGGGCATTGAAGTGGATTTGGAAAAAGTCAAAGCTATAATGGAGATGCCACCTCCTAATAATATAAGTCAACTTCGATCATTGCAGGGAAGGCTCTAATGAATCAGAAGATTCATCTCTCAGCTAGCCGATAAAAGTCATCCTTTCAATCATCTATTGCATAAGAATATAGTTTTCAAGTGGGACGAATGGTGTGAAGCGACATTCAAAAAAATCAAGCAATATCTAATGTCACCACCCATTCTCATGCCACCAGTTGAAGGAAGGCCTCTCATTTTGTACATTGCCATGACAGATATCTTTTTGGGGGCATTATTAGCACAAGAGGACTATGAAGGAAAAGAGCAAGCCATCTACTACATCAGTAGACCTTTAAATGGCTCTGAAATAAACTACACTTTCATAGAGAAATGATGCTTAGCGGTGGTGTTTTCTACTCAACAGCTAAGACACTACATGCTGACTCATAGAATTAGGTTAATTGCAAAGATCAACCCTTTGAAGTATCTACTAAGTAAAGCTGCCTTAACAGGTAGACTGGAAAAATGGGTCATGCTCCTAAGTGAATTTGACATTCAATATGTCGAGAGAAAGGCAATCAAGGGACAAGCAATCACTAAACAACTAGTTGAAGCTCCTCTACCAGATGATCGCCCAATGACAATGGAGTTTCCAGATGTAGACATTATGACAACAATGCCCCACCAAGGGATACTATATTTTGATGGATCATATACACAACGAGGATCAGGAGTGGGAATCTTGTTCATCTCTCCCCAAGGACACACAATTCTGAAATCATATAGACTCATGTTTCAATGTACAAATAATGTGGTAGAATATGAAGCATTGATTATTGGGGTAAAAACAACAATTCAGTGGAATATCAAGAACTTACAGGTATATGGGGACTCTCAACTAGTCATTTATCAAGTAAATGATGAGTATCAGACAAAAGATGAAAAGTTGATGCCCTACAAGCAACAAATAGACTATCTGAAATAGTCTTTTGTCAAGATCAAGTTTGCTTAAATTCCAAGAATTGAAAGCAAAGCTGTAGACACCATGGCTACAATTGCTTCACTAATACAATTGCTTGAGAAACGTGTTTGTTATAAGTTTATGGTAGAACAGGTATCATGTCCTTCCCATTACAATCTAGAATCTGCTACCATCTACCATATCGAAACCACTGAAACCTCCATCTATGCAACAATTTATGCCTATCTAAAAAATGATGTCCTTCCTCCTGATTTATCCCAAAACCAAAAAATAAACTTCATCCACCAATCCGCAAGACATACTTTGATAGCTGACATACTTTATCATCAAGGTCTTGATGGTACTTTACTCTGATGTCTAGAACACAATGAGTCTGAAATGGCCCTACAAGAGGTTCACGAGGGTATTTGTGGCACTCACTTGAGTGGAATAACTCTTTCTAAGAAACTCCTATGTTTGGGATATTATTGGCCATGCATGGAGAAAGAATTGTATCGGTTTGTCAACAAATGCCAAAACTGTCAAATTCACAGCAATTTGATTCATGCACCAATGTAGGAACTACATCCCTTTACATCAACATGGCCTTTCTGTCAATGGGGCCTTGATCTAGTAGGAAAAATCAATCCATCTTCCTCTAATGGACACAAGTTCATTATTACAGCTACGGAATATTTCACTAAATGGATTGAAGCAGTACCTCTTACTACCATCACTGGGAAGCAAATCTCCTCTTTCATTTTGAACTACATCATATGTCGTTATGGAATCCCTCAATCCATTATCACTAATAATGGATGACCATTCAAGAATCAAGATTTCAAAGAACTAGGTGATAAGTTTCATAACCAACATTGGTTTTCAACACCGTACTATCCTCAAGGGAATGGCCAAGTAGAGGCCTCAAACAAAACAATACTCAAAATTCTCAAAAAGACGGTTAAAGATGTTGGATGTGACTGGCATGTTCAACTCAATCCTGCACTATGGGCCTACAAAACAAGCATCAAAACACCAACAGGAGCTACACCATATACCTTGCTATATGGGTCAGAAGCTATATTGCCCATTGAAGTTGACATTCCATCCCTACGTGTATCACTCAGAGGTATCATTTCAGATGAAGACTATAGAGTATCTAGACTATAGGAACTGGAGTTATTGAATGAGCGTCGTCAACAAGTTGTTAACCATCTAATGACTTATCAATAGAGGATGTCAAGAAGTTACAACCATAGGGTAAAACCAAGGGTCTTTCAAGTTGGTGACTTGGTACTAAAAGAAAACCCTAGTAATCAGTAGGATAGGGAGAAGAAAGGGAAATTTGAGCCTAACTGGCTTGGTCCTTTTTTCATCACATCAGTATATGGATCAGGAGCATATCAACTATCAACGTCAGAAGGGGATTTGTTTGATGAACCTATCAACAGTATTCATCTCCGAAAATTCTATGCTTGAATCTCCTAGTGCACGGGTCAAACTTCTCAAATTTGTTTCCTCAATGAAAACCTGGCAAATAGGCATCTTGGAAACACAAAATACAAAAACATAAAAAAATAAATACAAAATTTTAGAAAAAAAAACAGAGAGAAAAATGAGAAAAATACAAAAACAGGAAGAGTGTAATCAAAGCATATGGTGGAAACCTAGAAACAGGTGTCGTATGTGATTCTAAAATCAGCTTTCCCATCTATTTTGGTGTATATCAGGATCATTAGTCTGGTAGTCCATATCGTTTCATATCATGTCAGTCGTCTTGCCATATTTTCATCCATATCAAAGATCATTTTCAAATAGTCAAGTATCACTCCAAAGCTTGGGGGCAACATCTGGATATCACTAGGGGCAACAAACACATCAATTTCACCAAAGGGTGACCAAAACTATAGTAGAAAAATGGAAAACATCACTCATCATCAGAAGGGTATCAACCATCTGTATCATGTCAAAAATCCAAAACATGTCGACAAGTTAAGTCTGAAATCTCAAAAATCAAAAAAGATAGGTTTGTGTCAGTCGAACTACATGGTCTCTATGTGTGTAACATAGGCAAGGATAATCTTTGATCAGCCTCTGAGACCCCTAAGTTAGGTTACTAGGTTACGTCTTTTGTCAAAAATCTTGAA
Organism: Sequoiadendron giganteum; assembly: GCA_007115665.2. Lineage (NCBI taxonomy): Eukaryota > Viridiplantae > Streptophyta > Pinopsida > Cupressales > Cupressaceae > Sequoiadendron > Sequoiadendron giganteum. The sequence goes on along the minus strand of CM021100.1, from coordinate 335,871,957 downwards.
AATCCAAAACAAAATCACAAAATCAGGATGGATGATGTAAAACTTGAATAATGAATGAAACACTTTAATGTCAACAATTGATAAATTATACTTTTGATTATCATTTCTTTGGAGTTACTCAATGATGTATTGAACTAGAGGAAACAAGGAAGAAGAATGATGTTTTATTATCTGTTGTCTGTAAGTTAATCATATAAATGTATGAATTGTCGGGGGATGTGCTATGCAAATGTATCATCGATGACATTCAAAATTCACACATTAAAATGATTAATCACTGCTTGTTTATGCAATGAATGCTCAGGTCATCTCGGTTCAATTATACCTCGATGCTTGTGTTCACTTGCAATATCAAAAATCATGAAAGTAGTACTCAGGTCATCATTGGTCTAACACAAGCATTTACGCTTGTATTTACTTTCAACATTCAATAAAGCTCTATGATGAAGAAAAAAAAAAGAAAAAAAAACGCACAAGATATTGTTAAAATGACAATTGTTTTGCATATAGGTGCATTTTAGAATTCGATTACATTCATCATTCATTATCCATAGAGTATTTGTTGCATAAAGGGTTCCAATAAATGACTATCTAATCCAAAAGTTAGACTGAGTAAACATGACATAAATCAAAAATTCATCAAAAGCATGTAGAAAACACCATGTCATCATTTAATATCATCATTTCATCATTCATACATTTTATCATACATCCAATAAATTATGAATTTAAACATGCCATAGGGTACATCATATCATTTTTACCATTATTCTCATTACATCATTACATTATCATCTATCCAACATCATATGCATACATCATTTAACATCCATACATTTAATACATAAAATCATGTCATTATTTCCATTAATTATCATCTGTCAAAGATTATTTACCTTAATATCATCATCATATTACCATAAAACCATACATATCACCACATCATACATCCATATATCATCTATTCTACACATACATTTATCAGCATATCATTACATCACAATAAAATTATCGAATATAGCATACATCACATTACAAATGCATCCATCACATAAGAAATCATCATATAAAGTGCATCTCATATATATAAAAATGTCAAGTATACACTGAAGTCTGGTCTAAAAATACATCATCAAATAAACTACATCGTAATATACATCAAAGAAGCTCACAATAGAATTTACAATCTGCTGCTGCCAAAGAGTGCGAGCCCGATAGGACCTGTACCACCACCACCCCTGGAGGAACCAGGATCTCTGGGATCTCGATGTGGAGGCTATGTCACCCCCTCGCTCATTGTTCATGTATGTCTCCGCCCAGATCTTGACAGGGCATAACTGACTCTGTGCTCAGTAGGCACTGCATCATGATACTTGCCTCTGTAGATCTCTGCCTCCTGGCCAGCCCGCAAAACCTCTCTCATGTAATCTCCTATAGCAGTACCATTAGCCACTCTCTAGAGAGTCTCCATTGTCTCTTGTGCCCTCTCGGCAATCTATCAAGCACTATCTCTCTCAGCTGTCAGATTATCCACCTGCATCTGTACGGAAGTCAACTATCCCTGCGCCTATGATAGGGCCTGGGCATGAGCCTGTGCCTGTGTCTGCATCTGAGTCTAGGTCTGCACAAGCATACCCCGAGCCTGTACCAACTACCCCTGCAATGTTTGTACCTGTTCCTGCAAGCCTGTGATCTATCTTTGATAATCTTCAAGTGGCATTGTCATCGCTCACCTCTTGCAAGGCCTGCTAAAGGAAGGAGCACTGTTGATGGCTAGTCCTTCCCCTCTGTATCCTCCACCGTCGCCATCACTGTCATCACTACTGTTGCTATCTCCGCTGCCACTCACTGAACTATTGCCTGATGTAGAATTATCTCCACCCCCACTTCCTGTAGAACCCTCAGTCACATCCTCCTCCATAGGTAAAGGTGTCGGCTCATCTGGAATGGTAATGCGTGGATGGGGGACCATGGCCAAGAATGTGGCGTACTCCTTTGTCACAACTGCCTCTAAGATATCTCTGCGCATATCCCAGAGAGATGGCTGTAATGACTTGTATCCCTCTACAGGAACATCATATTATAGTGTAGGACCCCAATCAGGAATATCCATCATTCATCATGCATAATGGGCTACTCCCTGTGGCATGTACTGAACAATGCCATACTGTCTGTATACTGGACGAATCAAGAATCTCTCTAATACAAATGGTGTCTGACCGATGAGATACATAGAATCACACAAGAACCCCAACACTGCACCATCCTCATCCCACTCCTCATAGTCAAGGTATGGGTGCCATATAATTGTCTCGGTGTCATCAAACACCTATCTCCAGTGCTCTAAATTGCCCATCCAGGCTTGTGTGAATCGACCACTATATCGGAAAACATATGGTCTGCTGGCTGGTCTATCTACAACTGGAAATGGCTGAGAAATAGAAAAATGCTCCCAAGCCCACACCTATAACAAGGTCATCCCTACGGATAAACTACATGCACCTAGGTACACAACTGAGTGTAGATCATGATATAAATGCACTAGCATGCACATCCCCCATGCATATTTGGTACCATGTACCATCATGCCCTCAAGAGTCCTACCCCAACCAATGAGGAATCCCTTTGAACTGCAATCAGGGCAAAGGAAACCTCCAATCAATCCATCTAGCACTGCTGGTAGTGTCGCATAGGAATCTGTGATCCTCCGCAATCGAATGCTCAAACCCTCTATGTCCTGATCCTGAAAAACTCTATGGAGAGCATCTATTCTACTGGTCCCATGGGAATCATAAGTGACAATCCCCCCCATGAACGAAATACGCAAAATACACCACACATCCTCTAGTGTGACTGTCATCTCGCCAGTGGGTAGGTGAAAGGTGTTGTGGTCACTATGCCACCTCTCAGCCAATGCGGTCAACAGACCCCGATTAATCCTAATTTAGGGCATATCAAGTAAACTTGCTAGACCACACTGACCTATCACCTGAAGCTCATCTAGTGTCAGATGAGGTATCAATTTTGTCATCTGAGGAAACCTCTCTCGCATTTGGAGAGTACCCAGATCCTCCTATCATCATAATGAAAAATCTACAATCAGTGAACTATGTCAACAAATCAATAGTCATTCTACTATCAAGTCTATTCCAAAAAGATTTGGTATGAATTCCCTATCAAAATTCATGGGCGATCATCAACAAACCTCACCTATCATGAGGTTCATCAAACATTATCTAGATCTCACCTATCATGAGATTTATCAGATATTAAATCATTTCCTTGCCTATCATGAGGATCATCAAGAATAATATTTTTTCTTGCCTATCATGAGAATTAGTCTTATTTTCATCAAATCGAAGATCAAGAATATGGATTATCAATCATACCACTCCAAAGAATGGACGTGATCCGAATTGACAAAATCAGGGTTCACTAAGTCAAAATTTTTAAATTTGACATGGAAGCGCTAAAACAGGCTTCCAAAGCGCTAAAATCCAGAAGCACTACTTTATTAGTTAAAGGCACTAAATCAGAGACCCAAAGCACTAAAAATCTAAAAGTGCTATTTCAACACTTCGAAGTGCTAAAATAGGCTTCAAAAGCGCTAAAAGTCCCAAAGCGCTACTTCTTTGCATCGAAGCGCTACAACAGGCCATCAAAGTGCCGCTTTACCCTAAGTGCTAGAACAAACCATAAAAGCGCTAATCCACTGAATCGAAATGCTAAAAGTCTTAAAGCGCTAAAATTCGACATCAAAGTGCTATTTCTAGACTCCTAAGCACTAAATCACTGAAAGCGCTACATTACCAACTGGAAGCACTAGAGTTTTTAATACAAGCGCTAAAAATCAAACTGCTAAAATACCTACTGGAAGTGCTACAATGGACTGTAAGTGCTACAGCATGACTTGAAAGCGCTAAAACTAACCTTGACATGCCCAGAGGCTAAAAAGCATTAAAAATAGAAATGCATGAATTCCGAGGAGCTCAAGGGGTACATACGGAAGGTCCATACATAGGTGGTTGTCGATGACATCGAACACACTCGAATCGGTGAGTGTGGTAGGGGATAGGCATCTCGCTCCAGCTGGCAGAAAAGTCTTTATCACTAAGAATTTTTGAACTCAAAAAGCACATATGACTTTGAAAATGACCTTTTAGCATTATTTATAATTTTTGAAAGGTATTTTTGGTGGATTTTATTAAATTTTGATTAATTTTATCCATGAAATTAATTAAAACTCATCCGAGGGCTCTTTTTCTTCATCAAATCACATCAAATCATTATAAAATTGTAAAAATTCTAAAAAATTCTAAAAAATCATCAGATTATTAATTTATCTCCCGAGGGGGCATATTATCATTAAATCATCTGAAAATCAATGTCTGGGGCATACGGAATTATTTTTCTTTATCATCAATCCTAGCAATAGCAGCAAAATTTTCTTTGAAGCAATCCGTAAAGACATGACTTCGAAGAGGGGCAAAATGTATACACCTAAAATTGGTCTGGAGAATTCCTATTAATTAAATACAAATTATTTGATTAATTATCCTAATTTCCTCTACTATTGTATAAATAGAAATATTTATTTATATAGTTCATGTTTAAATTCATCTTAATTAAATAAACAAAATTATATTCTTTATTCGATTTAATTATCAAATCCCTATTTCAATCTATTGCATCGATTCTAAATTAATTAAATCAAGATCAAAATTTTTTATTAATTAATTACCATATTCTTCTATTTAATTTAATAAACAACTATCCTATAGTTCGTTTTATTAAATTATTTATCCCTCTTTTGCTAATTTAAATAAATCAAAATATTTGAATTATTGCACAAAGGAATATTCCATCTATATTCTCTCAAAAATTGAATTAGATATCCTATGTCTAAACCATGTATAAAATATGTCAAAATTAATTGATTGAAACTTCACGGGAAGTTTTGGAGACAAATTGGAGACAAATTTGGAATTTTATCTCTCAATCCTCCTCCATCAATCCTTCCTCTTCTCTTGCTTGGTGTTTTCATGGGTAGAGACAATCTCCATCTTTCTCTCAATCTCCTCCATCTCTCACCATTCAATTCTCTAGATTGAATCCAAGTCTCTCAAAGTTCTTCCTATGCATTTCTACAGCCAGGAAATCTATAAATAAAGCATCATTGAACAAAGAAAAGATCCAGATAATCAAGCTTTTGTACTCTTACTCTACAGGAATTCAAGCATCAAGCATCAAGCAATCAAGTTTTCAACCATGGCTGTCTCTTATAACTACAATTATCTATTTCATGTCTATTTCATGCTAGTTTAATTCATTTATCATTTACCTTTACATTATCATCTTCTCGTTCTTTGAATTGTCATTTTAACAGTCTTATTTGCTTACACAATCTAAGAGCAATTAGGATTTAATAAATCTTTGGAGATAGAGAGCAATATGATGATTTCAATTGATTCAATTTGTTTAATCATTGATATAATGTCGTATTAAGAAGTGTTTTGATCTTATTCACATATTCACACTTACAATGAGAATTTTGAGTGTAGCAATTTTGTTTTGCAAGATTTGACCTTGACATTCTTCATATGGTTGAATTTGTTGTTTAACAAGTAGCTTTGGAATGAATCCTTGTGGTGTTTTTTTGAGATCATGGACAAGTTGATTCAGGATAATGCTCTGATTCGGTGTGATGTTTAGATTTGGCATGATATATTGAAATTGAACATTGTTGTGGTTGTGAATCATATTGCCTTGATTTAGGTAACTTTGTTTTTGCATGGTGTTACTTTGACTTGAGTCGACATATGGACTTGCCAATATACTGCTAGGATTTTGAACAACATTAGGGGGATTTGCAAGCATATCTATCCCAAAGTTCACTAAGTGTGGACTAGAAATGTTCATGTTCAACCAAACTATATTTGGCATGTATGGATTTGGTGGGATAATGTTGTTTGGAAAACTCATGCATTGAGTGTTTGGTTGATAGATTTGCAGATTTGGACTTGGATTTAAATCTATCATTGGGAAAGGTGTTCCAAACTTTAGATTGGGAATACTCACATTCATATCGTTGAATTTTGGTGGAGATAATGATGCCATGTTTGAATTATGTAAATATGAGTTTTGATAATCAAGTGGCATTGTGAGACTTGGATAGTTTGGTTGAATCAAATTGCTCATGATGTATGAATCGAGTTTAAATTCCATGTTCCTCTTGTGTTTTGACTTTGTTGACCTCTAAGGGTTTTAGGACCAATGATGAGATGGAGGATGAAAGTGGTGAATGATATGGGTGTTTGAACTTTTAGGAGCTTTTGATCAATGCTAGACTTTAGGAGTTGATTTGATTCGATTTGGATAGTTTGACTAAGTGTGTTAAGTCAAACAAAGATGATTTTTTAAACCTTAGGAAGCTGTGTTATCCGAGAGAAACTTTCTCAAAAGAATGAATTGGCTAAGTGTGTTAAGCCAATCAAAGTGATCATGAACTAGTAGACCTCAAGAATTTGTGTTATCCTAGAGGCAAATTTGTTCAAGAGGATTGATAACTTGACTAGGTGTATTAAGTCAAATGTAATGATGCTGATTTTTCAAAAGTCTAGCATGAATAATGTTTCAAAGTTCTTAAAATTTTGTTGGTGAAAAGAAATTTGATTGATGTTTGGAAATGGATGAAGTTTTTGACTTGATCCTAAACGAACTTGAGATGACTTGTTTACAAGACCAAGGTAATGAAGAACATGCTTTTCCCTAAGACTATTTCAAACCAAAAAAAAGTCAATGTTCGTATGAAAAACCATAAGACTATAGATTGCAAGCACATGTGTGGGGTTCAAATGATATTTTATCTTGCTTAGATTCAGTTCTTTTTACCACAAACACTTTTTGCTTAGTTTTTCAAACTGAATGTCCAATATCCTAATTTTCTTTCATCCCACAAAGTGTATTATGTGGAAATCAAGGAAATCAAGGCAAAGGTTACCTATTGTTGACTTTGGGAGAAACAAATTGAGATGTCTGAATGTTTAGAAGCCTTCTAGAGATAAGAACCACTAGGGACAAGCAAGAACATTTGGACACCTCCAAGGTATTTGTTCTTCCAAAGGGTTTGAAATTTTGATGATTCATTGAATGTTTGTTTTCCATTGTTTTAGATCCAAGCAATTTTTTTTAATTCAAAGCACATGTACAGCCCTAGGCTGAAAAAGACAATATTTGTCAGGTTCCCACTTGGACGAATCCAGCTGCACATATTTTGTGTTGATGAATAAATGTTTGACCACACTGGCTCCCCTCCATGACACACACTTCTCGAGTCATTCAAGCATCGGCACCCATGAATCTCCCATGGCATACTTTTCATCTCTACAAAAAAAACACATGTATACATGGGGTGGCTTTAGAAGACATGACCTCTTGCACCAAGAAATATAAGGCATTTTTTGGTCTCTAAACAAATGTTTGTAGTATGGGCATCTAGTTTAGGGTGTGCAATGATAGACTCCTTGTGAGAGATCTCCCAACCCTTAGAACAAGGGCTTTACGCATCATAAAGATACAGGGGAAGAGTTATCATGTGCTGCTTCCCATTGTCCATGGCTTTCACCGTGAACATAGATTTATATAATAGTTTGCAAGAGCTTGGCTTTAGCACATTACCACTTGAGTTGTTCCCTTGGGGTGAGTACTTTTTCCCCTTAAGGAAAACCCTCTAATGGTACACAATAGAGAGTAAGTACATTTGTAGTTCGATCATCTTTATTTGCGTGAACAAAGAGAGAACACTCACAATGCCTTTTTTCTCAAACTAGACAAGATTTGTTCAATTTTAGATCGCAAATCGAAGTGTGAAGGAAATATTTTAAACAAAATAATATCACCAAAAGGCTTTTGATTCTCAAGATCATTGTGAAGCATGAGAGAAGCGCATACACCTTTTAAATGATATTAGTTTGTGAAAAAGGTTGTAAAACATGAAAAACACTTGTTCATTTTAGACCTCAAAAGTTTTGATTTTGATTCGTTTTAAAGCACAAAAATGAGATGTGAGAGTTGTTTGTCAAATTTTAGCCCAGATCAAAATCTAGTAAATTTCTAAGGTTTTTTTTAACCAACTTTGAAAAGATCAAATTAGTGATTTATTTTAAGCCCAAATCGAAAAGTGAGCTGGTTTAAACTAGAAAATGAGAGTAGAAAATGGAAGCTCAAGCATTAAAAAATGCTTTGTTTACTTCAAGTTTTAAGGCTTCAATATTCTTTAACTCCAAGACTCTTCATGGATTGTTTCAAATGCTTCAATGTTGTGAGTTCTTCATGCAAATGAAAATCCCTCCTCCTTTGTTTTCCTACGTCCAATTCATAATGATGGTGACACTTCTTGTCTTGGAAACCTAATGGATTCAATCGATAAAAAAATTATCTCAAAAAAGATGTAGTTGTTGCAGCAGAGATTTGGTTAGAATGAGGAGTGAGAAATGCAATGTAAAGACAACATTATCAATAATCAATAAGACATCAACATTAATTTTGAAATGCCATAGGAAGACAACAATATCGATATGAAGAAACCAATAGAATTTAAGACACTTGATTGAGTTATGCACCACAAGATGATAAGACTCCCTACCCATACCATTATAATGGATGCCATAACTCACTTACCTAGCTTAATTTGAAAGAACTTTTTTTGAAATTCATTTTGCTGCTCACAAATATTTTGATGGCAAAGACAACATAATTATCTTATGATCAAAACCCTAGAGAGCATGAAAAGCATGAGTATTGAACTATATACAAGCTCTAATGGTGTGGTTGCATTCTTCAGCAGCTCTTTTTTTTTTTACTACAGTAGTGAGTAACTTCATAGCAAAAGGAGGACATAAAAGATGGATTGTGAATGATACGAGTGCATCCCATCTGGATTACTATTATGCATTCTTGGATGTTCTACTCTTTTTGAATGTATTGTTCTTCTTGTTCATTTTGTAGGTGTATGTGTACAAGAGAGAAATTACAGAGGCTTTTAAGGATCATTCAGCGAGCCTGTGAAGGATTTGTTCGCAGATGGTCTTATCATTTGGCTGACCATATTGATGATGCCATTTCCAACCTTGTGGCAACAACTAGGCCGGAGCATAGAGGATCAAGAAATGGAGGTGGCAGGTGTAAAACCAGATTCGATAACCTTTGTTAGTTGCCTCTTTGCCTGTGCCAAAATGGAAGCATAGAGAGAGCACGCAAGCTATTTGACAAAATGCCTAAAAAGGATATGGTCTTCAACAACTTTGCCAGCAACTTTTCTGCCTATGCTAAGAATGAAGCTCTATTGATGTTATTTCAAGTCTGCACAAAGTAGATGGGTTTTTTTTTTTGAAACATGGTTCTTAGAAAATATGAGTCAATGCATTTAGTAGGTGTAAAGATTAAGATAGACAAGGCATATGAACTATTCAACAAAAATCCTCGAAGAAATATTCTCTCAAGTAAAGCGATGATTGCACGATATGCACAAAAGGATTTACTGAGAAGCTGGTATGAAACTTAAAGCACATGCAATTAATAGGTATAAAGATAGCCAGTAAGGGCGCTAGATTCTATTGTCAACAACATCAAGTTTGGCATACCTTAAAAAATGCAGAGAGTATGGTGTTATGATGAGAGCCTGAGAGAATTTTTGTGATATCAAAGTCCTTTATTTCATTCCCCAATGCGCACCAATCAAACATAAAAGACAAACAAAGCTTCACAAAGTCATATTGGAGATAAAAAAAAAAAAAGAACTAGCTATAAAAAATTAGCCACCGAAATTATTTAAATTGCTGCCCAACATTACTTTTAGTATCCACGGTAGGCTGACTAGTGGTCAGTCTCTGCATGGGACAACTAACATTTTAAATTTCTGCATAAAGTGCTAAATGACTAGCAGCATATTTTTTTTTTTGTTTCTTCTCTATGAATGAAGTTTTTGGATAGGCCCTATTTGTTTGAAAGGTGAGACCTGATAATGGCGGAAATGCTCTCCATGGGAGCAGACCATGATGGTTTCACACACAAAATAGAGATAAATTTCATGCTTTTGATCTAGTTCATGGATTATCCCTCAAGAAGAGCTACTAGCGGAATGGGCAGAGAGTTTGTGGACTCATAAATCATGATTCAAGCATGATTCAAGAAAAAAGTGGATATATCAGAAAGCAACAAAGACATAACATTTAAGATGCAACAACCATACGAGAACTTAAGAAAAAAAAAGCACATACTTGTCAAAGGAAAATAAATGGCATGGTGTTTACAATTTTGAATCAATTCACTTGTTGCAAACTTATCATTATTTTCAAGCTTAACAGATATGTATATTTTTATCAGATAGCCAACTAAATACACAAAATGCATTTACATCATATTGATAGGCATGAGACCAACTGTTAAAGGAAAAAAGATTAAGGAATATCTCAAATCTTCAGGTCATAAAAATTTTAAAGACTTAGGATTAAAACTAGCCCTCCTTCTATTTTATTTGTGAGGCGATTTAAATTCTCTAACATATTTAAGTATGCTATTAAATTATTTTCTAGAAATGAAACTAACACCAACAAAATCAAAGGCCAACCTATGAAATAATACCTAGTTTAAAATGTTAAATGAGATATTGAAACAATAATGAAAACCAAATAAAGCACATAAAACATGAATGCAAATCTATTCCATGGTGGATTGGTGCTCCTTGAATATGTGAAAGAGACCTTTCCCAATCCTTGATAAGCCAAATTAGATGATAGACAATGAGA
>CM021100.1:335780881-335861052 GCA_007115665.2 Sequoiadendron giganteum | reverse complement strand
ATGAGTGATTTAATTAGATTAAATCAAGACTTTAGGAGGTTAATTAATTAATTTTATTTAATTAATTAATAGGAAAGAATGATCAAATGTGATGTTTACTCAGTAATGTTAATTTTGTATGTCTATAGTTGAAAAGTTGCAAAAGTTGCCATTCAAAGTGTAAGATCATGGAAAGAGCTCTACAGAATTGAATACAAGCTTGCAAACCTTGATAACTAGTATTTGAAGAGTGCAAAAATCAAGGTAATTGATCCTCAAATCATTCTTTCAAAACCCTAAAAGGACCCATTCACCACCGAAGGAAAATGAGTCCTCCATAGCTCAAAAACAATAATTTTCTTGTCAGGTACACAACTTTTTATGCTCTCAAAACATTCCTCATAGTTGATATAATAGTCGGGTTGCATTTATATTTTTTATTAGCATCATATTTTTCATATTGTGGAGTGAAATTGGCTAATAAAATAGGCGATCCATCGTCTTGTCCACTCATTTGGATTGTGATCACATTTTTTTTCACCATTTCATTTTTGGTGAACTTGACTCATTCAACAATACAATATTCTAATTTTTGGAGTCTCTCATTGCATATTAAGTTAAAATCTTCCATTCATTTCATTTAGGTTTGCATTGAATTAGGGTTTCTTCTTTTGCATTAAAATATTGCATATGATATAAGGTTTAGATTTGCATTCTGTTAACTTCGTAAATCTGAAAATCATAAAAAATATTAAGTCATTTTGCATATCAGTTAGATCTCATTAAATTTCATTTGAAAATCAAAACAAAATTGCATTTCAAACTAGGTGTTTCATTTCATCTTTCTATTGTATTTTTGCATTGAATTTCTAGAAAATCTGAAGCTTCATTTCACTTTCTACAACCTGGAACTGAAAGATAAATTTGAGAACTTGCAAATCTTTATAAAATAGTTTATAAATACCTAACTAGGACCCATTCGCCTTTACTGGTAGATAAGTCCCTAATTAGTTGTGATCTGCACCTTTTGGCATTTGAAGAGGCATCCAAGTTCAGGTTGAAATGCATAGAAATATCACAGAAAGACCTAACTAGGACCCATTTTTCCTCACTAGCGAACAAGTCCTAGTTAGCTATAGATATACAATTTTAGGACATTAAAATATTAGGTTTTAGCTTTTATTTGCTACATTTTTTTGTTGTTTCAATAATTTCTTTGCATTTTGCTTAAATTGCTTAATTTTAGTGTATTTTTAAAAGTTTAAAATTGCATCAAAACATTTCATTTTTAGTTTATTGCATTGTTTATCAATAAGCTACATTGGTTAGATTTTGAAAAATTGATTTCATTCTAGGATATTGCATTGCCACTCTAGGGTTTGCACACTAGGGTTGTAAAGCTTGTATGATCTTTACAACTTGTTGTCCTATTTGAAATACTATTATAGAATATAATTTGAGGCTCATGTCATTGCATGATATTTCATTTGCCGTGGATATTGGATTTCCTAAATCTCTTTATAATAGTATTGAGAATCAACCCTCCATGGATCATAGTTTTCATACCTCATTTCCCATGGCTTCACCTCTTATAATCAATGTGTATGATGTTATTGACAAGATAGATAAACAATTAGACGACATGCAAGCCCATATCCTTAGTGAATGAATTGATGTTAGATTGGTTCCTATCATACAAAACCTAAGGAAAGTGCTTAAAATTTGAATCAAAACACATATCATCTATAGCCTTCATTACTTCCTTTAGGAATACTTGAAAAACCAAGACAATAGAAGCATACATTCCACAACCAATCCTCCCACTCAAACTAAGAAAAATGTTAACATAGATCATGATCATATACCTCCCATGGCGAATTTTGTAGCATTTATCGAAGCTAGACCTCATAAGGGCTTGACTAAACAACCTCTTGGATTTTATTTCTCACAAAATGACATACATATATGTACACATCATGGTCCTCTATACATGGCTAGCTGAATAAAAAATAAGCTCACTAATGGGATATTGATTGATCCCGTCCATGGAGAGAATGTGATCATAGAAGAATTCTTATATGTACATGAGCTATATCAAGATACATATGACAACCCAGAAGCATGGATCAAGAAATATAATGGATTTACTTGCCCTATGATAGGCTCGATATATTTCCCTTTAAAAATGGGAACAATCTCATTGTTCATCATTCCACAATTGTACCAATTTCATGTGAAGCTAGGACATCCATGGATTTGATCCATGAATGTCATCCCTTCGGTTGTGCACAAATTTTCAAAGTTTCCATTTGGAAATGACATCTTCACTGTGCATCATAGTGGATTCCATCCCACTTCAAAAAAAGGGAATTTTTCACTAGATTACTTTTGGCTTGAGCCTATGGAACCTATCAAGCCTCGTGAAGATTTATTTTTCAAATCATATCAAAAATTCAAGGAAAATAAAATAGAAAAACTATCCCATCACAACATGCCTCAACCTATAAACGAACCAACCATCCTTGATGAGACAATGATTGACCCAAAAATAATTTTGAACATACAATAACAACCTATAGAAAAACCTCATGTAATTTCATACAAGAGACCATGACATAACACAAACAATCCCATTGTCCCTTCTAGATTCAAAGAAGTTATAAAAGTCAAAGAGAAAGTGGTTCAAAGAGAAAGTGGCTGAGAAACCTATTGTTGTTCCCTCTAGTCCTCCAAAGGAAGAGAAGGAACCTTTGATTGAAAAACCCTCTCTTACACAAAAATAAATTGAAAATAAACTGAAAAGAAATCCAAGTGCTAGAGAGTGTAGACATAGACGTCACACTATTTCTCATAGATTACAAACTCAAGAAAAAAAAAAATAATATAGAAAATAAAATTCCAAACCTACCTGAAGCAAAGCATGATGACTCTCAACCCTCACTGCAACATAAACAAGAATATTGTATGGACATTGTTATTCAAACTCCTATTGTGATTAACTTAGATAATGACATTGACATTGCAAAGATTGATGAACAAGTGCATGATGAGTTGAATGCTTTATTTTCTTCTTCGATGAGCTTAAATGATAAATCTTCTAGAAAGATTGTTGAACTTGGTGTGTGTCATAGTTCAACACTTGATGTTGTCCCTTTGGCTAGCTAAGAACCTTCTATTTATACTAACCCAGATTGGGAGGTGGATGACCTACTTTAGGTTGACTCGCATGTGCCTTTCTAGTCTTTTTATTTTTCATTTTTTTCCTTTGTGATTGCATGTGTGTAATGTTATCCACCATCAAATTTCATTTGATGTTCCTCTCTCTTTTGTGTATTCTGCTATATGTACCTGCATTATTCTCTAATTCGTAATCCTTTTTCATGTGTCTTGTGTTTTCCTTTTGGGGATGACACAAGGATTCAATAAATTTATGTCTCTTCCATGTTGACCAAAAATATTTTCCTTTATCTTTTTAATTTGTCTTGTGTTTTCCTTTTGGGGATGACGTAAGGTGTTGAGACATTTATGTTTCTTCCATGTTGACCCAAAATGATTTTTCTTTGTTTTTACTCGCGTTGTGTCATTCTTCCAGTTCTATGAGTATTTTGGCAATGATTATAGTTCCATTATCTATGAAAATATTGTAGCACAAACATATTGAACCCAAATCCATAGATCCCTTATGTGTTTGTGGGGGAGACCCTTCCTTCCTATTCCATGACGTAGTTTTCTTTGAAAACATATGACTTGGCATACGGTTTTTCAAGGACAAATATTATGTTTTAGGATAAAAAACATCAGCTACTTTAAATAAATTTATCACAGTGATGGTGTAGACACCGATTTAAAGTGGGGGCATACATCAATGACATCTTTGGGAAAATTTGATGGCTTTATTTTTCTTTTTTCTTGTGATTTTTTCCCTTCTTGGTGGTTTTATTGGGTTTGATGTTGTCCAAGATTGTATGATGTTCTATCATGGCATAATCTGAATGAGGCATCCCATGGGCAGTAACCAAACACTCTGTCTTGTCCTCTCTTGGAGACATTATACATAGTGCTCCCTAAGAGGAAGACTATTACACAAAAAAATAAAAATCCCCTTTTACAAAATTTTTACATGACATTCAAAATCATTTAAAAAATCATTTTATTTGTGGTTCCTTATCGAAGTTGTAAGGAGGATAACTTTGGTATGGTATGAGAGGCTAATTCGATTCTCTCCTTTGCCACCTCATTGGGATAACTCACCTAGTGGATAGATAGAGGTTCCACTACCCCAGATTGAGCATACATATTTTGGGACAACTCATATAGTGGACAAACTAAGGTTCCACTACCTCAGAGTGAGCAGCTTGTGTTATAGAGAAACAACCACTGCTTCACATCATGTTGAATCAGTTGTGTTTGATCCTCTATTTTTGTTTATTTTTCTTGGCATTTGATAGGGCATGATCATGTATCTCTGTAATTTCTACATACATAAGTGTCTTGAATGTATACTTTAGCGTGAGTTTGACATAAGGTCATCTTCTTAATAAAGTGGGGCAAAAATGTACAATAACAAAAAAATTAACCTTTTTCCTTGCTTGGTTCAAATAATTGACCTTAAAACTGAACTAATGGTTTCTTGGAGTGGTGTTGTAATGTGTTGTATAGATTCACATTATTTAGAGACCTTTATTTAACTAAAATATGCCTAAATTGGTCATTTGCAAAGGTGTGTAAAGTGTTGTGACATGCTTTCATGCTTTTCTAGAATTTTTTTGCTTAATCAAGCCTAATGAGCCCCTTTTTAATAAAAATGTACATGATGTGTGCCTTGTTTAAGTGTTGTAAAGTGTTATAAAACACTTTCACACTTATATAGGTGGCCTTAACTCATTATGGTTAATTGGATTTATTAACCCCCCTTTAAATTTAAATTTAGGCTTTAATTTTGACACCTCCCAGGGATCTTTCTTGATAATCATAAATTAAATATCAAATTATTTCATTGGGGGGAATTTGGTCCTAGTAAGTTGAGATAGGATCCATTTTAATTTAATGGTGAATGGGTCCTCCCTTGATAGGACCCCACTTTATCAATTGATCTGGAATGGGTTTTTAGCCTTCTTTCAGCTCCGCAAAGCTCGGACCTAGAAACTTAGACATAACCCATTCTCCATTTGTGTTGAATGGGTCCTCCCTCAACGAGACCCTCATTTTTGAATTTCATTCTAGCAAGAATTTGTTTATCTTTATTTCTAGATCTGGTGTCAGCCTTAGTTCTTTGAATTTTTTGGTTAATCTCCTAATTTAATTTAAATAAAGGGTTAAATCACATTGTTTCACCTAACAAGATCTAGAAATTCAATCTAAAAAATATTAAGCATTCATTCATTAAAGTAATAAATCACTAAAGCATTATACAAGGAATTACAAGGAAGATTTCAAGTGATTATTGTGGGAATTCAAGGTCTTATGATCATGTCAAGGGTTTAATGCATGCATGTGTGTTGAGCTAAGAAGTGAATGTTTCATTGAGGATTCATTTACAAGAATAATCTTACATCCAAGATCTACATTCATCATGGCCACTACCTATTATTTTGTATATTTTCTTCATAAGACAACTTCTAAGGTGATATCATTTACATTATTTCATATTTTATGCTTCATTTCATCCATTTCATCATTTGGTTCAATTCCCTACAAGGGATTTGACTTAGGAAAACCCCAATTGAGCTAAAAATCAAGTTTTCTTTCCATTTAGTGTGTTTTTTGCATATTTATAGGTTGAAGATCAAGTAGAGCAAAATTTGGAGTAGATTTTTTAAATTTGCAAAGTTGCAAAAGTTGTCATTCAGGGTGTAAGATCATGAAAAGAGATCTATAGAATTAAATACAGTCTTGCAAAACTTGATAACTAGGACTTCAAGAGTGCATAAATAAAGGTACAAGATCTTGAAATTATTTTTTGAAAACCCTAAAAGGACCCATTCACCACTGAAGGTGAAAGAGTCCTCCATAGCTCAAAAACAACTTTCTGGTCAGGTACACAACTTTTTATGCTCTAAAAACATTCCTCATAGTTGCTATAATAGTTAGGTTGGATTTCTAGTTGTTATTAGCATCATATTTTGCATAATTTGAGGTGAAATTGGCTTGGAAAATAGGTTATCCATCCTCTTGTGAACTCATTTAGATTATGATCCTATTGCCTAGATGGTCAAACTGTAGTGCCGAAAAATGGGTCGTTGTGAATTTTGGCTTAATTTTACCTTGATTTAGTGTTGTAATGTGGATAACACACTAACATTAGGTCTTGGGCCCTTGTGAACTAATGTATTTCTATGATACCTTGCAAAAGTGTTGTAATAGAGTTTCACACTTTTCTAGGGTTTTATCAATTAACTAAGCATAATAAACATAATTCTAACCATAATTAATTTTAATCTTGACTTATTGGGAGTTTTTTAAAGTGTTGTAACACACTTTCACATTCCTTTAGGCTTTTCATTAATAATTGGTCTTTCTTATGGTTTAATTGGTCCTAATTTGCATCAACAAGCCTCATTTATTGCATCTCTTCAAGGAAAATCCTAACACCAATTAGTAACCAATCATAATTCAAGTGTTCCTGGCTTGTGTGGCCCATATTTAGTGTTTGGGACTCTTTCACCACCTTGGGAGAATTAGTCCCACCTAGGTCTTTTTGGCCCTGATTCAGGTTTCACACATTTCTAGGCACTTTTCATTTTTCATCCCATACATTATGTGTGATGAGACTCATTCGCCACCTTGTGTGAATGATTCTTGTGTGACCAAAATTCAAATTAAAATCAAATTTCAGGAAGGATTTTATTCTCCTAGATATGATGTTGGCTTATAGTGTTGGAATTTCTGAAATTCTTGCATAATTGAGTATAAATGAAAGGTTCTTTCACTCATTTTCTCCCAACAAGCAATCAAGTGATCCTTATAGAAACTTGAGTTTGCAAGATAATTTGAGCAAGAGCATTCAAGGAATTCAAGGGCACATTATCAAGCATTCTAGAGCATTCTTCAATTGTCAATCATCATATCAAAGATTGCTTGCATGTTGTTTTAGAGATAAAAGTTGTGGTGTAGGGTTTGTGATTCAAGAAAATTATTCATTCAAAGATCTATAAACATCAAGAAAGATTCCAAGTCTACATCCATTGGAGCCATTACTTACATCTTTCCAACACCTTATTACTAGGTTTTGGTGAGTTGTAACATTACCTTTTGTTCATTCATCATTCTCCCTTCATATTTTCTTTCATTTAAAGGTTTGATTACCAACAAGGGGTTTGACCAAGGAAAACCCCTATTCTCTAACCCCACAAACAAAATTCCCTCTTCTTGTGTGTTTTTCAAGGCTAGGTTGTAGATATTTCAAGAAGAAAAGTTTGAGAAAAGTTGTCAAGTGGCCAAAGTTGTCAAAGTTGTCATTCAACCTTGGAGAAACTTGGAGAAGAACTACATATGGTATTTTGCAAATTTTGATCTGAAAACCAATCAAAAAGAGCAAATTAGACCGAGAGACATAGAATCTAGTTTAGAACTTTATAAAAAATTAGAAGTGGACTAATTCACCACTATTGGAAAATGAGTCCCACTGTACATGTTTGATCAATATTTTTATAGATTTGGATACCCTTTTGGATGAACTTGTTTCTTCACATTTTCCAAGAAATTGAACTAATTCACCTAGCTTGGTGAATGAGTCCCAATCAACTTCCACAGTAAATTTTTCAGTGATCTAGATCTCCATCTTGCCTTCTTCAATCTTCTAGGTCCACACTATAAGTTTCATAGCCTTTCACTACATTTTGTTCATCTTTCTAGGTCACTTTGCTTATCAAATTGTGTTTTTCAATTCATTGTATTTTCCAAGTTTACACTTGGTGGTGAACCCCTCATTTGATATCATTCATCCCCTAGAATAGTCCCTTTTCTAGATTTCAATCTCCTTTGTATTCAAGTCTCAAGGGATTCTTCTTGACTGAATTGGAGGAAAATTGACCTCTCTCCTTTTAGGTTCTAAACTCTAGAAGCAAAAGGAGGATGAAAAAGATAACTAAAATTATCTCATGCTATCAATCACTTTATTCCAAAGTTAATGTTGGGATGCTTGACCCGCACCTTCAAAAGATGTTCATAGAAAATTTGGAACGAAAAATCTAAGAAAAACTTACCGTGATGAAATTCTCATCCTTCATACACTTGTGCACTGCCCTCTGTGATTATCAAAATTCCGTTAGTATTCAAGATTCAAATCCCACCTCTTTCCAAATCAAGAGATCTGACCCCACAGACCAAAATAATTCCCATCCTTTTAGAAAATAAAATAAAGGGTTTCTTCAATTCAACCCCCTGAACAAAAAACTCAAAACATCAATAACCAAGTCACTATTGTCAAAGCCTCCATATCCTTTAGTTATGGAGATCCAAAAAGATAATCCACTCCCTTACCTAATACCCTTCATAATACTATGTCACCAAAAAGTGTAGACATTGACACTTTTCATTCAGTTGCACCTTTGCCTATTGATTTTCAACCATTTTCAACCTCTTTTTGCACCTTTCCAAGCCTTCTGCCAAAGAGTTGTAAGGTGTTGTAAATATATTTCATGCTTTCCTAGGCTTGGCATCACCAAATTAACCCTTTATTATGCTATAATGACCCCTTAATATACATATAATTCCTATCTTAGTGTGTTTCCATAAGATAATCCAGACAAGCAACAATAATAATACATTAATTCCCAACAATTAATAAAAAATTCCTAGGTGGACTAGGTCACCACCATGGGCAACCTAGTTCCATGTGGCATAAAAATTAGATTTAACTTAATATTCTTTCAGGAAAATTAGGGCATAACATCTATAAATATGCCTCAAAACCCTAATTTCTCATTATGCACCACTCATTTTCTCCTCTCAATCTCTTGTCTCTCCTTCTCAAGCAAGCTAGGGTTTGAGGCTTCCTTCCAAGTCAACAAGACATCTTTCCTGAAGCATTCAAGGGCTGATTGCTGCAACAACAAAAAAATCTCTCATCATGGCAAGGTAACTTACTCCATTATTTCATTGTTTCATATTCATGCTCTACATTTCTACTCATTTTGGTTTAGTTACCTAAAAGGGTTTTGACTAAGGCAAACCCCTAATCCCTAACAATCAACATTTTATCTTTCTCTCCTTGTGCATTTGCATATTTAGGTACATTGGAGATCATTGAAGACTTTGAATACTCATTGAAGACTGCTCCTTTCTTGCAAAGTCCAAACATCCACCAAAAGTCACTTTCAAACCTGAATATCAGAGTTCCAGAAGTGGACAATTGTGAAGAACCAAGGTGCGAACTAGGCACTTCCATTCCCCCTTTAGAAATTTTAGAAATCGTGAAGAGGACTAAGTTGCCAAAATGGAAACCTAGTTCCACTGGATAGGTCTTTATGTGATTTTCACATTTCTAGACACCTATTTGGCAAAAACGGGCTTCAAACTCATTTTCTCAAATCTAGGACTAGGTCACCCAGATTGGCACAAGTGTCCCTTTCAGATTTTACAACATTTTCATTAGCATTCTAGACCTCCAATAGATCCTCCTTCAAATCGTAGGTGCACACATTCTATCTCTTTATTTTTTATATAGTTTAGTATACATTATTAGGTCATTTTGTATATATTTGCATATCATTATGTGTTTTCTAGCACTTTGCATTTCAATAGTTTAGCATTTAATAAATCATTCAATTTTTAGTTCATTACATTTAGACACAAGTCACAACCCACCCCCATAACTCTTTGAATGAATTCACCAAATATCCATATTACTAAGGCAAAAGAGTGTCATTCCTAAACCAGGAGCTCCTAGGTGAAAAGCCATAGGGGCCTAGTTGGGGAATCCTCTTTCCGTTCCTAATATATCTTTTTGGTGTTTCAAATACCATCTCCCAAATTCTAAACCAAAAAATTATTACGTTACCTCCCATCAAAACACCTGACCCTAATGAGTCTTTACCCTTGATCTTTAAATCAAATGCTTATTGTCACTATCATTGAAAAAATGGACATGACATAGAACATTGCAAGTGTCTTAAACATCTCGTACAAGACCTCATTAGTTTTATTTTTCTATCCATTATAGGTGTTAGCGATCAAGGAAATAAGTATGTTACCCCTCCAAACCAAAACATGCTAAAACATACTATTGCATTTGTGAAAGCTAGCGAATGTCCAAAGAATGATGTGATGAATGTTGATATAGATGATGAAAATAATGATTTTTTCCTAACTAATTCTATCAATGTCAATCCTATAGATGAAATGATAGGGGCGATAGACGTCATCCCTTATAAGGGCTGACCCAAGAATCCTCTTGTTATTTCTTTCTCCTCTAAGGATATACTTAAAGATTTTCTCGATGGTCCTCTCTACATAGCCGGTTGTATCTATGACAAGCCCACTAATGGGATACTAATAGATCCTGCCTATGGAGAGAATGTGATCACCCAATAATTTATACTTTTGCATGAACTTTATCAAGATGAATATGATAAACCGAAAGAATTGATCAAGACAAGCTATGGTTTTGGATTCCCTATGATTGGATCGATCACCTTACAATTACAAATAGGACCAAGAAAATTAGATGTTACATTCTCCATCATCCCACATATGGACCAATTTCATGTGAAGCTAGGCCACCCATGACTTTGCTCCATGAAATTTCTTCGTTCGGTTGTGCATAAATGATTAGAGTTTCTATTTGACAATGAGATATTCACTATTCACCATAGTTTCTCTGACCCCTTTTCATTGAAAGGAAATGTTTACCTTGATGCCTTTTGACTTGAGCCCATGGAACCTGTAAAGCCAAGAGAAGACTTATTTTTCTTATCTTATCAAAATTTAAGGGAAAGAAGATAGCAAAAATATCTCTCTGAAACATGTCCCCATCCACCTCTAAATCTCCCATCATTGATGAAACCATCCTTGAACCTAAACAAGACCAAAACAACTAAGACCAACCTAAAATAGAAATTTCACCTACCTCTTACAAGTGACCAATAAATAATGAAACAAACCCCTCCACACCTCCCAAAATAAAACAAGTTTACAAAGTTAATGATAAAGTAGTCTAGAAACCTCATGTGGTTCCTTTCATTCCTCCCCTTAGGGAAGAAAAGAAACCAATGGTTGATCAACCCAATCAAACATAATTGCAAATTAAAAACAAAACTTAAAGAAATAGAGGTGCTAGGGAGCGCAAATGTAGATATCATTCCCTTTCTCACAAGTTACATGATGAATTCAAAAAATAAAATCAAGATTGAAACTTGAATAAAGCAATACATGATGAATTTACTCCTCCTTGGCCAAAACTAAACAATTAAATGGAACCTCCACAACAAGATTTGAACTATTCTATGGCCATTATCCTTCGAACTCCTGTTATGATCAACTTAGATGATGATGAAAAGGTTGCTAAAATTTATGAAGAGGTGCATAATGAATTGAATACATTTTTTTCCTCTTCCATGAGCTTAAATAAAAAATATTTTGTAAAGAGTGTTGAACCTAGTGCTTCTCCTAGTTCTACACTTTTCCCTCAAGCTAGTTTTCCACCTTTGGTATATAATGAACATGATTGGGAGGCAGATGACTTGCTCATAGGTTGACTCATATTTTCCTTGCAAGTCTTTTGCATCATTTATTTTTCTTTTAATTTTATGTGATTTCATCTGTGTGATTTGATCCCCTGTGATGTTTTTTTTCTCTTTGTGACATTCCTCTATTTGTGCCTATAGTCTTCTCTATGTCATGCATCTCTTTCAGTTTTTATATTTTTCTTGTGTTTTCCTTTCTGGGATGACATAAGGCATCAAGACATTCATGTCTCCTTCATGTGAACACAAAATGTTTTTCTTTGTTTTCACTCTCTTTGTGTCATTCTTCTACTTCTATGTGTATTTGGGAGATGATGAGAGTTCTAAGCTCTCTAACAACATTGTAGCAAAGAACATACTGACCCCAAATCCAAAGAAATCTCTTTGTGTCAACCCCTATCTTTTCTTTTTCACTTTTTATATTTTTCTTGTGTTTTCCTTTTTGGGATGACACAAGGCATCAATACATTCATGTATCCTTCATGTGAACACAATTTTTTTTTTTTTGTTTTCACTCTATTTGTGTCATTCTTCTAGTTCTGTGTGTATTTTGGAGATTACGAGAGTTCTAAGCTCTCTAACAACATTGTAGCAAACAACATACTAACCCCAAATCCATAGAAATCTCTTTGTGTCAACCCCTCTCTTTTCTTTTTCTCTTGCATGATGTAGTTTTACTCAGAAACATATGACTTGGTATAGGTATTTCCAAGTTGGCTCTCATGTCTTTCTTCTTGTTTGCATTTTTAATTTTCTACTTTAAAGTAATTTCTCACAACATGGTGTTTAGATTATTTTTTAAAGTGGTAGCATACATTGGCATTATTCTTTCGTATTTTCCTTTTCATGGTTCTTAGTATGACTTTCTTTCTTCATATGATGTATTTTTCGCTTTGTGGATGACATTGGGTGTGATGTCCTTCATGAGCATGATCTCTCTTAGAATATTAAATTCCTCTTAGTGGCTTGATGTGACACATTGCATCCCCTAAGTTGAAAATTTTCTATTCTTTGATTGGTCCTCTCTTGGAGACAACAGGCAGAATGCTCCCTAAGTTAAAGAATTTGCATGAACTAATGAAGACTTCTATGAACATTTCCTATTTTTATATGGTCACCTTGCATATTCTAGCTTGTTATAGTAATAATAATCTAGACCAAGTGATCAACCTAGTATAGATAAAGAAAAATACCTTTCCAACGCCCCAAAGATAGTGAAAATCGAAGATCATGACAAAACGTTATGAGCTCGAAAGCAAAAAAGGAACATCTGAATTAAAATAGAAAAAAATATAGATAAATAGAAAAATAATGAAAAATAAACTAGACCACATGAAAGTGCTCGGAACCATCTTTCCAGCGATATCTTGTTTGCCCAATTTTGATACCATATTCCCAAGTTATGCCAAAAATGAAAAAACTACCCCTTTAGGGAAAACTGGGGTTAGGAGGGGGCAAAGAAGGGTGAAAATTGAATCTTTGCACTCCATTTTCAGTAATACATCATTCAATAATCGACTTCTGCTTCATAAATTCCAGGGTTGTGGTAGTTTGGAGTTTTTCGAGTGTTTTGTGGCATCGGGTCTACTGTTGCTTTATCATGATTCCTTGAGTCAATCAGTGATTCTCTTCTGGTTTCAGTAGTAAACATAATTATCTTTCCTTGCCTGCCAGATTTTGATTCCAATGTTTCTCCACAGTGTTCTTCCAGTGCTTCTTTGTAGCATGTCATCTCATTGTAGCGGGATTTCATCCCACTGGGTTTTTCTTCTCTACCTCATTCTTGCATTTATAAATGGGTACTTGATCATGCCTAGTTGTCAAGACCCATCTTTGCTTTCATGCATCTTTTTCCTAGTCTTTTCGCTACTTCCTAAGTTCATCATAAGGGGGGGTGTTAGAGTAATACTTTATTACATTTAATTAATTATATCACATTGGTTAATTAATTAAGTCCCTTATTCCTTTAGTTACTTAAGCTAAACTTAGGCACATTAATAATTGATTAGTTATTAATTGTACACACTAGGGTTTCACTTTTAGGTTTCATTTAGGGTTTTTTGATCTCCTTCATAAGGATTGATTTCTTTTTAATAATTGATTCTCAATAATCCTTTTTTACTTTGAGGTTTACGGAACATCTTCTTTGGTTCTGAATGTCTTTTGAATGTGATAGGTATTTGCATGTAGGTGATTCTTGGGGATTGTGAAGTTGGATTTATCAAATTCTACATAGCTTGCATGCATGTGGATCCATCTTGTTTGTTGATAAGCTCCAAGTATACAAAGTTTTGCTTGTCTCATGAAGCTCGAAAATCATTTTTGTGTGGCACCTTATTAAAGTTATGAGGAGGCATAAATTTTGTATGGTTGATTGGGAAGCCCAATCTAAGGCATAAATTTCCCCATAGCCACTTGCATGTGTGTGTGAGAACATACCATCCATGAGTGTATGTGTCTCACCTTTTAGGACTTCTCACCTGACAAACAACCAAGAGTTTCATCGTCTCAAAGTGAGTATGCATTTTTCAAAAAAAAAGCCTAGATCTGATCCACATCATAATGGAAAAATGGTCGAAACTTGATCTAACTCTCTTTTACTTCTTTTATATTTTTCATGTTTGGTAGTGTATGATTGGCCTTATCGTTGTTCTTTGTATCATTTTCATGTGTTTTCCATTTTTCTTATGTTGGTTTGTCATGAGATCTTGATCATGGGGGCTTGACCATCCCTCTTGATTTTTGTCATCTCATCTTTCTAGAATTGGTACATTGGAACCCCTCTTTGTACAATTTTGTCTACTTTAGTATGAGTTTGAAGCAGGTTCATCCTCTCACTAAACTATGGGCTAAATTTAATGTCAAAAAATGGGTCCTTGGAGATTTTAAGACTCATTATGTTTATTATGTTTAACCATAATAAACATAATTCTAATCATAATTAATCTTAATCTTGACTTACTTAGAGTGTTGTAAAGTGTTGTAACACACTTTCACATTCCTCTAGGCTTTTCATTAATAATTGGGCTTTCTTATGCTTTAATTGGCTATAATTTGAATCAAAAAGCCTCATTTATGGCATTTTTTTAGGACAATCTTCACACCAATTAGTAACCAATCATAATTTAGGTGTTCCTAGCTTATGTGGCCCATATTTAGTGTCTGGGATGCATTTTCTACCTTGAGTGAATGAGTCCCACCTAGGTCTATTTGGCCTTGATGTAGGTTTCACATATTTCTAGGCACTTTTCATTTTTGGTCCTATACATTATGTGTGATGGGACTCATTTTCCACCTTGGCCGAATGAGTCTCATGTGACCAAAATTCAAATTTAAATCAAATTTCTTGTAGGATTTTATTCTCCTAGATTTGATGTCGGCTTGTAGTATTGCAATTTCGAGAATTCTTGCATAATTGAGTATAAATACAAGGTTTTGTCACTCACTTTCTCCTAACAAGAAATCAATTGATCCTTATATAAATCTGAGTTCACAAGAGTATTTGAGCAAGAGAATTCAAGGCATTCAAGGGAAGATTATCAATAATTCAAGAACATTCTTCAAGTTTCAATCATCATGTCAAAGATTTCTTCCATTATGTTATTTTAGAGTTAACAATTGTCGTGTAGTGTTTATGATTCATGCAAGTTATTCATTCAAAGATCTATCAACATCATTCAAGATTATAGGTATACATCCATTGGAGCTATTACTTATATCTTTGAAACACCTTATTTTTGTGGTTTGATGAGTTGCAACATTATATTTTGTTCATTTATAATTCTCCCTTCATATTTGATTTCATTTAAAGGTTTAATTACCAACAAGGGGTTTGACAAAGGGAAACGCTTATCCTCTAACACCACAATATTTGTCCCTCTTCTTATGTGTGATTCATAGGACTAGGTTGTAGATTTTCAAGAAGCAAAGTTGGAGAAAACTCGTCAAGTGGCGAAAGTTGTCAAAGTTTTCATTCAACCTTGGAGAAACTTGGAAGAGACCTACAAATGGTTTTTTGTAGATTCGGATCCAAAAACAAGTCAAAAAGAGTAGAGAAGACCGAGAGACATAGAATCTAGTTCAAAAATTTTGAAAAAGTAGAAATGGATTGATTCACCATTGTTGGCGAATGAGTCCCACCATATAGGCTTGATCAATATTTTTACAGATTTGGATACCCTTTTGGTTGAAACTTCTGTCTAGACATTTTTCTGGAAACTTGACCGATTCGCCCAACTTGGCGAATGACTTCCAATCAACCTTAATAGTAGATTTTTTAGTGATCCATACCTCCATTCTTCCTTTTTCAATCTTCCAGGTGCATGTTTTTAGTTTCATAGCCTTTTACAAAATTGTGTTCATCTTTCTAGGACACTTTGCATATCACATTATGTTTTGCAATTCATTATCTTTTCCAAGTTTACACTTGGTTGTGAACCCCTCATTTGACATCATTCATACCCTAGAATATTCCCTTTTCTAAATTTCAATCTCCTTTGCATTGATGTCTCAAGGGCTTGTTCTTGAGTGAATTGGAGGAAAATTGACCTCTCTCCTTTTAGGTCCAAAACCCTAGAAGCGAAAGAGATGCCCAAAATTTTCACCATTTGAAAAGCATAGAAAAAGAAAGGGGGGCCCTAGGTTTAATGTATAAAACCTAAAATCAATTCCAACTTTTCCAAAGAATTGATCAGGATGCAAATAAACAAGGAAATTAGATTGAATTTCAACCATGAATGTGAGTCGATCAAACACAGATTTGCATCCTTAAGGCCTTCGAAATCGACTAAAATTTATATAGAATGATTATCCTAATTACAATATATCACCTAATATGAAAAATACAAGATATTGACAGATAATAAACTAAAATAGTGTATTGCAGGAAGATCTAGAAAGTGCAAGAGACTATGTACGCATCCTACAAAATAGCTTCTCACAATTTACATAAGGACTTGAATCCTAGGGGTGTATGGGTCTTTGATAGGGTGTCTTGCTCTACTTTTAGGGTCCTTTGATGAAAAATCTGAGCTTTTGATTTTCAATTGTAGAGTTTTCAGAATGTTGTCAAATAATTTTGTATGTGAGTTTTCATGTCTTGACAAGATGTAGGGCTTTGAATGCAAGAATAAACAATTTTTCATCAAGCTCTCTTCAATCCTCTTCAAACCTAAAATCTACACATTCACAAAGAGGGAACATGTTTAGCTATTTAAGGTATTTCCTTATTCAAACCTCGTGTAAGTGTTTCCACTTCCATAATGGTAATTCTAATTATAAAATGATAGTTGAAATGAAGGAATTACGAAATCACAAAGTGTTACAACTCACCACTATTCAATAGATTCCTTGAAGGATTGAAGTTCATACACATCACTTCAAGGTCTTCATCATGCTCTATTAATTTTATTGAATGCTTTGGAGACCTACAAAAGTGTTGGTCTTCACAAAATAATGATAAAATGAACACACATAAAATCGCATAAGTTTTGACATGATGTTAGGATCTTGGATTGGTGAAATAAAGCTTTGAAATGTTGCTCTTGATAAGCTTTATATTAATCTTGATCATAATTTTGCCAATATATTTTCACTTAATTCTTTTTATATTTCAAATTATACAATAACTACATATTTATAGGATTTTTTATAATTTCTTGAGCATAAAATCTTGTTAGCTGACATTTGAAATTTTGAAATTTCAATGTTAAGTTGAGTGTGTGGGTCCTAGCCCTATTTTCTTGGACATAATGTATCAAGGGTAAAACATTTATTACTTGAATATGCTTGTAACCTCTTAGAAAGTGGTACAAATGGACTATAGAATACAAAATCTAGGAAATTTGGGACTCACTTGGGCTCAATAATTTACGAGGAGAAAAAAATAGAGTGAAATTGTCAATGGTGATAATTTATAACACTAAATTTATCACCCACTTTAGTGAGATATGAACTTATGCTCATACTCACACTAAAGTAGAGAATTTTTGTCAAGAGGGGTTTGATTGCCCAAATATTTAAAACATGCGATGACTAAGGATCTAGGGAGGTGATCAAGCCCCCAAGATCTAAGATCCCATGGAAAACCAACATAAGCACAAAATAACACACATATGTGAAATGTACCAAGACAACATACACTAACATATATGTTAGAAAAATATGAAGTACACATGATGGAACATAAAGATGATAACAAAATGAAAATAAACATGATGTAAACACTAAGAGCACACACACAAATACACACAACAAACTAGAAGGTTAGTATTAAAATTTTCAAGTTAGTAAGGCAAATAGACCTTAGTCTTAAGTTATCTCAAACACCAAACATCATCCATCGATTGAATTCTAGCTCCCGTGAGGGATAACAAATTTTTTTATGCCAAATAACTCATGAAACACATGGATCCATTGGAAATAAAGGTGTGTTATGCTTGGTGGCCATGTTAAAAATGGATACACAATTTTGACATCTTAATGGATGACCAAAACTCACATCAAGGGGTGAACAAGGTTTAGTTTCTCAAGAGAAAAAAAAAGGTCACCTCAAGGGGACAACTAAAACTCACTTTAGGGGTTGCACAAGGTTTAAAATTTTAGGGGATGAATAAAACTCACCTTGGGGGATGCACAGGTTTAACGTCTCAGGGGAGAAATAAAACTCAACTCAAGGGGGCACAAGGTTTAATGTCTCGGGAGAAAAAATAAAATCTCAGAGGTACACAAGGTTTAGTGTCTCACAGGATGAAAAAAACTTACCTTAGAGGGCGCACAAGGTTTAACATCTTGATGAAGAAACAAAAGTCTCCTCAGGGGGTCCACAAGGTTTAACATCTCAAGGGATGGAAAAAACTCACCTCAAGGGGTGCATAAAAGATAGTAGGATAAGGTAAACACTTAAGGGATGTTATAACATCAACACCAAAAGAGATGATTCACAAACACAACAAAGGGGCTTTGCTCAATACATGTGAGAGTCAGACCTTAGCGAATATCACACATGACATCACCACTGAGGGAGGAAAATTCAAGGAATAAAATACCACACCTTATGAAATACTAGCCATTTTATTACCACAAAGGAGAGAATCATATGCCAAGAAAGGTCACACTCTTAAAGGAAATCAAGCCCAAAATTGCTAATTTCCTTTTATTTTCTTCTTTCATTTTCTCTTTTATACCCCCCTTTTTATTTAAGATTACAATTGTTCTTTTATATTTAAGATTTTTGATTTTCATGTTTCATTTTTCATTTGTATTTTATCTTTACCTTTAATTTCTTGCTTGTTCCTTTCCCTTCTCTCTTTAGATTTAATTTTGACTATGGTACTTTCCTTCTTTTTGGTTTTTGTGTGCTTTCTTAGTAATTTTTGTGTCTTGTTTATAAATTCTGAATTGTGTATTTTTTCTAAATAGCCTAGCCTACCCATTTTTATGTTTATATATTTGAATACTTTTATTTATCAAACCTTTCTAATGCTAAGATTTTATATATAAATATATAGAGAAATGTGTATATATACGTATAAATATATATACATACATAAATATATATATATAAACACACACACACACACACACGCATATATATAGATACATACATACATATATATATATATATATATATATATATACATATACATATATACATATATATACATACATGTTAGCTTTCAGTTCTGATTATTGTTTGTCCTTGAAGTCAAAATCACTTGGTGTTAGCAATGATACTTTGTGGAATTTTTTTGTGAACATGATTTCTAGGGTATTCATGACTATTCATCTTCATATTAATGCTACTTCACTTTCATTTATTCATTTGCAGATGTTTATGTATTTGTTGGACTGACAGTGTTGATCGTGCTATACGATCATCTGAAGGATTATTTTCAGTTTATATTCAGAAGGTTATCTCATCATATCATCTTTGACAGGTTCAGATTGATCAGGTGACAATGTCTAATTTGTTTTTCAGATGTCTATTATATCTTTAGATTAAAAAAAATTCATTTCTTAGATGCCTAAATATTTCATTATTTTGTTTTCATCATCACATTTCAATGTGATTATATGTGGTTGATTATGCACATTTATTTTTGTCTCATGGCATTGACTAGCAATATGTAATTTATCACATTGTTTGTGACATCAACATCAAAAGGTGATTAAAGTTATTGCATGGTTTATAAACCCTATTGGGTTTCTTTGAGCCTATAGTATTAATCATATTTCATTGGTCGCTTTGAACTCAATTTTAATTTGACTTTGTATAAAGTCACATGGCAACAATTAAATTGTGGTGAGGTATCGGGTTTTGAATTAAGTTGATGTGGCAATGATGGGTGTTGACATCCATGGTAAAAGACTTTGACAATGGACTCAAAAGCATTATGATAGCGTTTTAATAATTATGTTTTGCTTCATCGGAATTCAAAGAATTATTATCCTTTGCAAAGTCTTTGACAGACTTGAAAGAAAGAAATTTAGGGCAATATCTTTTTTTGAAGGGTTCAGGACCTTAGCTGCCATGAGGATATTTTTTTCTTAGTTGTAAATCTGTTCTTTATTGGCCGATACTAGAGAATTTAATTCATTTCGTTGCAAGAATGGATAGCAGGTTATGAACTAGCAAGTGCTTGGTAGTTGAGGTGACAATGGCTCCTTTAGCTGGACAGTTGATATTAGCTTCAACAATCTTTGTCTAGTATTTGTTTAATTTCTTTGTTGAATAAACATGTATTACTTTTGTTGTTTAATGTTTCTTAAAGCTTGACTTAAAACTAAGAAATATATTAGTTTTTTTAAGAGGTTTTATATGCTTCAAAAATGTAAAGGAGGCTATGGGCTTTAACTGTAATGATTATTGTTTAATGGTTTCTTCTAGGGTTATTCTTTACAAACCATAACTCGATATTCTTTCTATAGTTTCAAAAACCGTTACTAAGTTCTCTTTTAGAAGTTAGTTTTTATTCTCTTAGAAGAATTATTTAAAAGAGATTCTTATGAAGGTTTTTCATGAGCTTTTGAGAAAGAAAAAGGTTATTGTATTCTTTATTTTCTGGGTTATTGAAAAGAGGAACATGTTATTGTTATAGTCTTAAAACTCAGAAAATGAATGTGAAGTATTTGGCATAACAATACAGAGATTGTGATGTATTGAAAATATTTTTGAGGGGTTGTTTTGAAGTTGTTCTTGTAAACCAGAAAAAATATGTCTTCATATACATACAACATGATTCATTGTGCTCATTGAAAATCATTAGTTTTTTCTATTAAGATTCTAGAACTGCATTATTTTTGCACTTCTAATTTCCTAATATGATATATTACAACTAAAGTCCTGATTGATAAGCTGATTGAAAAACATATATAGCTTTCAAATGGTATCACATTTTTTGAATCCAAAACATGCATCACATTCTATGCTTCATATACTATAGGATTTTAAAAAAATAAAAAAATCATGAAGCTTTGACCAAGTTAAGGTGGTTAGACATACGAGATTTTTATATTTATAAAATTTGTAATAAAAAAATTATAATGAAATTTTTACTCAAAAAAATTTGGAAAAAAATATGCGTCACATCGGTACATAAGTCCCCTACTTATACCTAAAATATTATAAAAAAATATTATCATTTTACGGTGCTTAGGGTGGTCAGACAGACACCTACTTCTTAAATTTTCCCTGACATTTAAGTACTACTACACTGAAATTTCAAATTTTCACCAAATAGATTTAAAAAATAAAAATAAACCTAGTAGTTTAGAAAATAAATTCAATTTTCTACAAATTCTATTCTTACATATTTTTGAAATAGTATATATAAATTATTCAAATTTTTATGTCAAGTTGCCTAACTCTGATTTTCTAAATTTTATTGCCACTTAAGGGCTTGTTTTTTCCATGATGATCCTGCACATACCCCTAAATATGAATCTAAGGTTTCAGCCCTTTCAAGAAGAAAAGAAATAGTTTGATCAACTTACCTTAGATAGTCTACATGGAACTCTTACTCCCTATGAAATCAGAACAAGAAAAAGTAGTCCAATAGGAAAAGAGACTGCTTTTAAAACTGAAAAAAAGGAGAATGCATATGAAAGTGAGTCAAAATACTTTGATTCAAAAGAAACTCATTTTGTTAGAAAAATTTAAAATGGATCAAACAAATACAAAGGAAAAATTCCCTTTAAGTGTTTTTCAGTGTGGAAAAATTGGAAAGTTTCTAGCTAAGTGCCCCTATGGTGATCAAAATAGTGATGATGAAAAATCTGACAAACAGTGTAAGAAAAAGTCTTATAAACCTAAGAATAATTTCAATTTAAAAAAGAAGAAGAGTTTGTTCAGTAAAGATGAAACAAACACTGAAATGGAAGACTCTTTAGCTGAGGAAGATGAGACTTTGTTTATGGCTGAAGTCAAACAAAAACAAGAAGATGGTGAAATAGATCTTGAAGGTGAATTAAAATGTGCTAAATAAAGGAAATTAGAAAACTCAAAAAATAATTTCTTTCTCAAGAAAATAAGCTAGATCAAGTTATTTTCAAGAACATGAGTCAGATCAAGCAATAGTCACTTTGAAGACTCATCTGGAAGAATCTAAAAAAGTTGATGACTATCTTTGAGTAGCTATAAGTTTCAAAGATCAAGAAACTCAAAAGCTGGAACATGAAATTGTTAATCTTAGAAAGAAATTGAAAAGTATGAAAGTACTTTAAAGCTCAAAGATATGCTTAGAAAGCAGAAATTAAATAAAGACAAAACTAGTATTAGATTTGAAAAATGTGAATGTTCTATTGATATTTCAAAGCCAAAAACAAATAAGAGTTTCAAATCAAAACATTTTGAATTTGATAAGAATTATGCCCATTATTTTGAAAACAAAAATACTTAATTCAGATTCAATCCTTTCTTCTATGGTTACTACTTCTTTTGCAACAAATTTGGTCATAAAGTGAGTACCTACAGGCTCATGAATTCTCGAATACCAAGGTTTGGACATAAGCAATACTTTGATTTTTTTAATCAAGTCATACATTTTAAATGGAATATTTTGGGACATACAGTCAAACAATACAAAGCTGATTTGCAGCAGAAAATAAAAATGGTTTGGAAACTTAAGTTTTTCAAGGGTATAGAACAATCAAATTACAGTACAGACTACATTTCATACTAAAAATAAGTACTTATGGGTTCTAACTAGCAATTTTTCTAATCACATGACAAGGGATAAGGACAAATTCGTGAATCTTGAAGATTATGTTCGTGGGTATGTGAAATTTGGTGATAATGCTGGTATATAGATTAAAGGTAAAGGTTCACTTTTGCTAAATGAAGACACACCTATCTATAATGTGTATTATGTGGAAGGCCTAAAGCATAATTTACTTAGTGTTAGACAAATCTATGATAGTGGTTATCATGTTATGTTTACTTCATAGGGGTGTGAAATCAAGAACAAGACATGAAGGACTATTGTTGCTGGAAGAAGAACTAAAGGTAATGTCTCTAATCTTGTAGACACCTCTGATAATGATAATAATGAGGGCATGTGTCTAATAGGTCAGGTTGAAGAAAGTTAGCTATGACATAAAATATTAGGACATATAAATTTTGATAATTTCATTAGAATCAGCAAAAACTAGAATGTTAGAGGTCTTCCTGTTCTTAATCAACCAGAAAATTCTATGTGCAAAGAGTGTCTAAGTGGTAAAAAAGAAAAAATAAGTTTTAAGACAAAAGAAAAATCTTCCACTAAGCCTTTGTAGCTAGTACATACAGATTTGTGTGGCCCAACGAGAAATAGATCAATAAATGGTGAAAAATACTTCATGTTGTTTGTGGATGATTATATAAGAATGGTTTGGGTTACATTTCTCAAACATAAGTCAAAAGCATTTGAAAGATTTAAGATTTTTTGTAAAATGGTTGAAAAATAATTTGATTTAAAACTTAAATGCTTGAAATCTGACAAGGGAGGAGAGTTTACCTCTCAGGAATTTATTGATTATTGTGAACAACATGGTATTAAAAGACAATATGTTGCCACTAGAACACCTCAAAAAAATGGGGTCATTGAATGCAAAAATAGAACTGTAAAGGAAATGGCAAGAACTATGTTGGATGAGGCCAAGTTGCCTGATATGTATTGGAAAGAATTTGTTCATACAACTGTATACATTTTAAATAGAGTACAGTTGAGAGTTAAAAAAAAATTCACTCCTTATGAATTATGGCATGGAAAGTCTGCCTCTTTAAAACATTTTAAAATCTTTGGTTGCAAATACTTTATTAAGAAAGATGATGAACATTTAGGCAACCTTCAATGAAAAAGTGATGAGGATATCTTCTTGGGATACTCAACTCATAGTAAAGCCTACAAATTTTATAATAAAAGGCTTAATAAATTGTTTGAGGCAATTAATGTGAAATTTGATGAAAAACCACATTTAGAAACTGATCTAGTATAGGTTGATGAGGAAGAAACAAAAGCAAAACCTGAGCTAAAATCTGAAAATAAATTGAAACAACAAACCCTAAACATGATGAAACAACAAGTTCAAAAAAAAATTGTGCCCAAAACTCCTTTAGAATCTATTGCTAAAAATCATCCTCAAAATCAAATTATTGGGGATAGAAATGTTGGAGTTCAAACACGAAGAAATACTGCTAAATTGGATGAACAAGCTCAAATAGCAAAGCATACAACCTTATGTTTAGTCACTGAATTTGAACCTAAAAATTATTATGAAGCTCTCTTGGATGATTGTTGGCTTCAACCTATACAGGAAGAAATTGATTCAATTGAGAAAAACAAAACTTGGGAGTTAGTCCTAGGACCTGATGAAAAGAATGTCATAGGTGGAAAACGGGTTTATAGGAATAAGCTTGATGAAAATGGAAAAGTTCATAACAAGGCAAGGTTTTTATATAAAGGATATGCTCAAAATGAAGGTATTGATTTTGGTGAAACCTTTGCACCTGTTGCTAGAATAGAATCTATTAGAATATTCTTGGCTTATTTTGTTTTCAAGAATTTCACTATTTATCAAATGGATGTCAAAACTTCATTTTTAAATGGTTATCTAGATGAAGAGGTCTATATGTAATAGCCTAAAGTTTGTGTTTGCAAAGACAAGCCTAATCATGTTTACAGGTTGAAAAAGGCCCTTTATGGCTTAAAACAAGCACCTAGGGCATGCTATTGTAGGTTGGATAATCATTTGACATCAAATCTATTCAAAAGAGGACATAATTTTTGGTTGTAACAATGATGCTTTGACCAAAAAGTTCTCTCATATTATGGAATTTGAATTTCAAATGTCTATGTTGGGAGAATTGACTTTCTTTCTTAGTCTTCAAGTTACTCAACTTGAAAGTGAAATATTTCTCTCTCAAAATAAGTATGCTAGAGAGATGCTTAAGAAATTTCAAATGGATGGATGGCATCTTGTTAGCAATCGAATGGTTACAGGCTATAAAATTACTAAGACTAATGATTCTCCTTATGCAAATCAATCTGGGTATAGATCAATGATTGGCAGTCTGTTATACTTAGCTGCAAGTCTAGACCTGACATAATGCAGGCATTATGCATGGTTGCAAGGTTTTAGGAATCACATAAGGAATCTCATGTTACTACTATTAGAATAATTTTTAAATATATTCAAGGAACTCTTGCTTATGGTCTTTGTTATCCTAGAACAAATCATTTTTCTGTAATTGCATATACAAATGCTAATTGGGTTGGTTTTTTGGATGATAGGAAGAGCACCAATGGTGCTACATTCTTTCTTCATGATCGTTTAGTGGCATAGAGCAACAAGAAATGAGAATTTGTTTCTCTTTCCACTGTTGAGGTAGAATACATAGCTACCATGTCTTGTTGTACTCAATTATTGTGGATGACACAAACATTATATGATATGGGTGTTATCTCTCAATATTTATTTCATTGATTCAGTTATTGGCTTAGGGGGAGCTTGTTATAATATTTGTTCATTTACATCTCTCTTGCAATTTTGTTTGTTGCTTTATTTTTCTACTTGCATCTGGTTCATACAGTTCTTTGTTGTCTTCTAAGTTGTTTCTCTTGGCATTTCACGATATCCTCTTTCATCTTTTATCATTGAGGAAAAAAGGGGGAGAGGCATTTGTGTTTTTCCATCAAGGCCAAAGGGGGATTTTTTTGGATTTCAGTTCCTTGATGTCAAAATCACTTGGTGTTGGCAATGATACTTTGTGGACTATTTTTGTGCACATGAGTTTCAGGATATTCTTGATTATTTATCTTCAGATCACTGCTATTTCACTTTCAGTTATTCATTTGTAGACGTTAATGTTTTTATTGGACAAACAATGTTGATCATACTATAGGATCATCTAAAGGATTCTTTTAAGTTTATATTCAGAAGGTTATCTCATCATATCATCTTTGATAGGTTTAGGTTGATTAGGTGACAATGTCTAATTGTTTTTTTAGATATCTATTATATCTCCAGATGACAAAACATTCATTTCTCAGGTGCCTAAGGATTTTATATTTGTTTTTTTATCATCACATTTCAATGTGATTGTATGTGGTTGATTATGCACATTAGTTTTTCTCTCATGGAATTGACAAGGAATATGTAACTTGTCACATTTTTTGTGACATCGACATCAAAAGGTGATTAAAGTGGTTGCATGGTTGATAAACCCTATCGGGTTTCTTTGAGCTTATGGTATTAATCATATTTCATTGGTCACTTTACACTCAATTTGAATTTGACTTTGTATAAAGTCACATGGCAGCAATTAAAGTGTGGTGATGTATGAGTTTTAATTTAAGTTGATGTGGCAATGATGGGTGTTGGCCTCTGTGGTAAAAGACTTTGATAGTAGACTCAAAAGAATTATGATAACTTATTAATGATTATATTTTCCTTCACCGGACTTCAAAGAATTATTATCTTTTGCAAAGTATTTGACAGAATTGAAAGAGAGAAACTTAGGGCAATATCTTTTTTTGAAGGGTTTGGAACCCTAGCCCCCATAAGGATATTTTGTTCTCAATTGTAAATTTGTTCTTTCTTGGCCGACACTAGAGAAGTTAACTAAGTTTTTTGTAAGCATGGATAGTAGGTTATGAACTAGCAAGTGCTTAGTAGTTGAGGTGAAAATGGCTCCTTCAGCTATACAGTTGAGATTAGCTTCAATGATCTTTTTCTGGTATTGATTTGATTTCTTCATTGAATAAATAGGTATTACTTTTGTTGGCTAATGTTTCTTAAATTTTGAATTAAAATTGAGAAATCTTTTAGTTTTTTTAAGAGGTTTCCTATGCTTCAAAAATTAAAAGGAGGCTATGGGCTTTAACTGTAATGATTATTGTTTAATGGTTTCTTCTAGGGTTATTCTTTACAAACCCTAACTCAAGATTCTTTCTATAGTTTCAAAAATTGTTACTGAGTTCTCTCTCAGAACTTAGTTTTTCTCCTCTTCGAAGCATTATTTAAGAGAGATTCTTATGAAGGGTTTTGGTGGGTTTCTGAGGAAGAAAAAGCTTATTGTATTATTGATTTTCTAGGTTATTGAAAAGAGGAACATGTTACTATGATATTCTTAAAAGGCAAAAAATCAATGTGAAATCTCTGGCATAACCATATAGAGATTGTGATATATTGAAAATATTTTTGAGGGGTTGTTTTTAAGATGTTCTTGTAAACTAGAAAGAATATGTTGTCATATACATACAACATGCTTCATTGTGCTCATTGAAAATCATTAGTTTTTCTATTGATATTCTAGAATTTCATTCCTTTTTCACTTCTAGTGTCGTAATAGGATATTATTGTTGATATTATGTATAAAGGAGTTGGTGCTCCTGAATTTGGTGCTTTAGAACTTTGAAGATTTGGTGCTCTATATGAATAAATAAATATTTTTCAAGTTGTTTTTTATGCCCCAAGAGGGTTTTTCCACTCATAAAATATTATGTGTTATGTGACAATATTTTTTGTAATCTCTTTTATTTGTTTGATTTCACATGTTCTCAAATTCTTTCAATAGTTAATAGTCTACTTAAAAAGTTTCAATTGTTTATGTCATGTTTCATGCTTAAAATGGTTTGTTTTAAGGCAAAGCTCTGATGCACTTAAATTAGTCTCTCAAAATCATTTGTTTAATTCTTGATCTATGCTGTCATGAATCCATGTTGTCATTTTGTGAACAACTATTATTACTATCTTTTGTCTGAATGCAACTCAAGTCTTCCATTTTGAAAAAAATTGTAAATCAATGATTCACCTTCCTCCCCCACCCCACCCTCTCTGGTTTCACTTCCAAAAATACATATATACATACATACATATACATACACACATACACACATACACACACATACACATACATGCATGCATACATGCATACATACATACATACATACATACATATAGATATAGATATTCTTCCTTTATTTACTTATTTGGTTTTACTTTATTTATCTGAATATTTTTAATTAGGTTTTTCTAATATATATTTTTATTGTGGTTTTTGTTGGTTATACTTTATCTATTTTTTTTCTTATTTTTTATTTTTTTTGCTTATATTTTATCTATTTTTTGCTTATTTGTTTTTTTTTTTTTGTATTTTTTCACTTAAAATTAGATTAGATTTTATTCCTTCTCTTGGTTCAACTTGATTTTTTAATTATTTATATTG
Source organism: Sequoiadendron giganteum (assembly GCA_007115665.2). NCBI lineage: Eukaryota > Viridiplantae > Streptophyta > Pinopsida > Cupressales > Cupressaceae > Sequoiadendron > Sequoiadendron giganteum. Next base: position 335,832,684 of record CM021100.1, on the reverse strand, counting down.
ATTATTGTATTTTAATTGGGTCAACTTGGAATTTTATTTTATTTAATTATTTCTCATTTCTCTTCTCTTGGGTAAACTTGAATTGTTTTTTAATTAATTGTTTTTTCCTTCCTCTCCTCCCCCCTCATTTTTAAGGCCTCATTTACAATCTATTTTTCACTTTCTCCTCTTCTTGATGACAGATCGCAAAGTGTGATCCGAAATGTTGATTAAAACTAATAGATAGTTTAATCCAAAATATTTCTCTTTTATCTTCATGGACTATGGAAAACTCATGCCAATTTTTCCCAAAATTATCACTAAAGAGAGAATCACATGGATCATCCCCACCTTCCTTATAATTAGCACCAACAACCAATCTCTTTCACATAAATGTAATTATGACTTATGCAATCACTCACATATACATGTTGATGTATCTAGACATTTGAAATATATACATGATATAGAATTAAAACTCTTCCATGTTAGCCAAAGATCCATGAAAAACTAGGACAACATAAGGTGGACCTAAATTCAAGTTTATCAAAATCTAAATAAATTTGAACAAATTCTAAAGAGAGTAGGATAGTCATTATCAAAGGAAATGGACAAATTCCCCCAAAATGGGGAGAAGGTAAATAATCTCCAATATAGGATCAATAGGGATGATGTTCCTAGAGTTGGGAGAAACATGGATGAAGCACTCATGAGATACATCACACTAGGAGTTAGATTTAAATTATTTCATGCTCATCTTTTTTCAATTCTTAACCACTTTTGATATATAATGTTAAAATGTATTTTATATTTTGTATTATATCATCTCTTGAGTAATTAGTTAGGGTCATTTATGAAAAAGGGAAAACAATTTCCCCTTCACCAAGGTTTGATCATTAGGATGTACCACTATAAGTTGACACATTCCCCATTAATTACCTCTATTCGGAGGATGAGTAACCCTACCATAGTTCTAAATAGTTTGGTTAATACTTTGGAGGATATTATTTGTAACCTAACACCTATGAATTTTTCAACCATGAGAACTCATGAAAGAATAACCATGTAAAACCCTCCTTAAGACTCAAAATATAAGTCCCCAAACAATTCATAGAATCCCACCCCTTCCTATAAGAAAAATATGTCTCTTTTTGACCCCCCAAATTTTAATTTTTATAATCTTGATGATTCATGGCACTCCACCCCTAAGGAGTCCCCTTATGGCTCTCTTTCATTGGATGACTCTCCTATTTTTTATCTTCCAATTTCCCCCATACCACTAATTCTACCTACCCCCAAACTCCCCAATCTAAAATATGAACAAGGAGAGAATGCTTGAAGATGCTTAGATAGATGTTGTTTTATGTGCTTGATGTGCTACTTTGAGGTTGAAATTAAATTAATTAATTGAACCAATGAGCTTCCAAAATGATATCTTAAAATGGTTGGTTTCCTAATTATTTATTATAAAAAATCAGCTTAAGAATTTGCAGATGAAGGAGCTCAATGAAAAGTAGGATTGACCAGGGGAATTTGAGGATGAGGGCCATAAAAACCTTCTATCAATCCTTGCAAAGGGCTTTTGGGAGTTGGTGGAATTGGATATAGAGGTTGATGATCTTAAGTCTGCAATTAGGACTTTGGTGGAATGAAATAAAATATAGGAAGAGGTGGCAACCATCCACAACAACTAGGAAAAAATAATTTGAAGCTTACAAGAGATTGTGGACTACAATAAACAAATAGTGAAGAATATGATTATCACCATATAGGTGTTCTGGCAAGAATTTAGGAACCACCTAGGTAAGTAGGCTATGGAGGATCTTCTAGAGGCTACTAGTTCTAAGAAGAAGGGAAGAAAGTGGATAGTTCTACCACACCATCTACCAATAATGGTGATACCAAGAAATATAAGACTCTATCATTCAAATTAAAAATATAATTCAATACAAGTGAATGGGAGGAAATCAATGTCATCTGACTATTGGGTAACCAATAGTTATTTTGGTTTCTTGTTGATCTCTTTCTATTTTTGTGTCTTTTTTCTCTATCAGTCTATCTTTTTCGGTTATTTTATTTTATGGCTATCTCACTTCTTTTGATCTCTCCTATGTTTCCTTCATGTAATTTTTTTAATAGGTATGACACATACCCATCTTTATCTTAATCAAAATATAATTTAAATGAGGTCAATACCATCCATTTCTCTTCCACAAAATTAACATTAGAAATCCATTAAGCATTTCTATTTCAATAAAAGGTTAGCAAAACTAGTATAATATTGAACTTTTGTATCGTGAAAAGCATGCATGATTCTTTTAGTGAAATAATAATTGAATGCAATTTAAAGTATTATAGAAATGATGGAGAGAGTTAAGGTAGTTGAACCTAAAAATAAAATATTGTAGATGGGTGTATATTAGAGAGATACAAAATTAAGCATATCAAGGTATTAAATGCATAAAATATTTATGCATATAGCCATGATTTGTATTTTAAAATTGTATGTGTTTTATCTTTTATTTAATTGTAGTTAATCAATAAATCCTATATAGAAAAAAAATAAATTAATTTATAATTTAATTAGATGCTTCCATACCTTGATTGAACCTTTATGTAAATCATATAAACTGTACCATAAACTATAAAACTAATCACAAATACTTTATATATTAATAAATTCTAACATTTATATTCATATATAGTTTTACCATCAAATAAAATTATTTATCCAAAAATATAACCCACCAATAGATAGCCAATATAAATATTTTCAATCATATATATGTCAATCTTCAACACACACTTATCCAAAAGCACATCTAACTAAAAACATAATGTGGATAATCCTTCCTTGAATGATAATGGACCGACTTTAGAGAGTCTAGTGTTGATAACCAATGAAGCATTTGAAAGGGAATGTACTAAGCATATTTGGTCTTAGTAATAGGTGGCTCATAAAATAAAGGAGAAAATTTATTAATCTTATTTACTCTTGTTAGTAGGTTCCTCATACACCAATTGAACTAATGAGGATAATAGAGAAACAAACAAAATGTATTTAGAGGGGTGCCCGACCATTTACATAGATAATTAGTGATAGAAATTTAAGTGAGAAAAAGGGATACTTTTTATACACTATAATTATTCCTCATAATATATTGCTAGAATCTTGTGTGTAGGTTGAAATACTTTTTGTTGGTGTTTTTCTTGTAATCAAGAAAAAAATATTGGATGAAAATATTTTTGTCATTTTCCAAAGTATAATGATATTGATGATAATGAGACTGACTCCTAAGAAACAAACAGTTAGAGAAGCCAAGCCACTTACTAGATTGATATTGGTTGCATGACACTTGGAGTTCCTTCTAGTCAATAAATAGAATAAAAGTGTAATTGATATGGCCATAGAAAACTAAATACAAAGACCTTTGAAGTTTTTTCACTCGAAATAAAATCCCATTCTTTCTAGAATTTCATACAAACCTCCTAATTTCACTACTAATGCCCACAATTTTCCTATATAGATCATATTAGATCAAACAATTCAATACAATCTAAGTGATCAATACAGTTATATAAATTTCCGTGTACATAATTTAATAACCCTACATAGTATTTGCTTTTGTTCAATTACTCAAATTTGAGCATTTGGATGGGTGATGTTAGTTTCTTATAACTATATTTTACTTAATAGCAATGCCCATTTTTCTCCAAGAGGCACTTTTTTAATCAAAGATGAGTCTTCCAAAAAAATAATTAGAATTCATAGATCTAGTGCTTTGATACCATGTTGGAGTTGCTAGTGAGCCCCATTGCTCCCAAAAATTACTTGTAAAAAAAACACTTATCATATGAAGAGAGAAAAAGCCATTAATTGTGTTGGTGGACCATGATAAATGAACTAATTAAAAGAAATTCTACATTTTTTTATGTTTGATTAAGGTTGATGATTAAATTGATGAATTGTGAATTTTTATTTAGGAAAAACAAACCATAGATGAAAGTTTAGGCGAAGATTGAATTAAATCATGTAATATGTATTCATCTTATTTATGAGACAAAAGAGCACATGACCTAAATATATAAAAGTACTGGTAAAAAAAAAATTAAGTGTAATGAAGTGAAAAAAGGACCTAAATAATTATTTGAATATTAATTAAATAATCAGCTAATAAGATAATCTACTCTAATAGTAGGGACTATGACAGTATAGCAAAGTTGGGGAAAGAAGCTCACATGAAAGAGGTTAATTGTACTATAAATTCATAGATTACAATTATGTAACCATGTGGTAGAGGTTGTATGGGGATGAGAATAATAATAGGTAAGGGAGAGGAGGTGTCAAAGGTTAGTAGTAGGAGAGAGGCTAAAAGGACGAGGATGGTAGATAGGAGGGTAGACACATGGCGTAGAAGAGGCTTAATCTATAAAAATAGCCATAGCCTTACTTTTCTCTAGGAAGCTTTATTATAGTAGTGGTCAATCTATTATTACAAAAACCTTTAATCTCATTGAAATCAAAGGTGTTGATAGTGTTATTTATAATTTACACCTTGTACAATTGGTGCTATAATTCTTGTATATATAAGGGGTTTGGTTTAAGTATTATTAGAAGTGTCATTTTATTGTCCTTGCATCCTAATTCTTTTTAGCTTCATTGATTTAGTGAATTCTATCAAAAACACTAATATGTAAATGTTGTTCAATTATAATTTGACAATTCTCTAAAACTATAACACCTAAGAACTTCTATTTGAACCTACAAATAGGTATTAAGAATACCTGGAAAAATATCTTAATTTTTATCAACTCTAAATAGATTATTTGTTATAGTGATGAAAACATTTTACGAAAAAATGTCAATTCCACTCAATGTATGGTTGTTGAATGATAGTTTACTATTGACATGTCATGGTACCAATTTTGCACAACCAAAATATACTATTGGTAGGGTAAATTCTACGATAGATCTCATGTTTGAATTTATTTGTATCTAAGTCATCACTAAAAAATCTTCTCTTTTGTCTATAAGATATTAAAATTTATATTTGTAAAATGTGTATGTATTGAATGATAAGAAGATAAAATAATTAAAATTATTAGATAATATTCTAGATATGTTCATTGTCTTAATAAAAGATATTATAATAATATTATGTGTGTAATATTGTTCTAATAAAGCATGGAGTGCTTAATTTTTGATAGTGTAACAAGATAATGTGTTGAAAATTGTTCCAATAAAATATCTGGTGCTTTGCTAGGTATGTTTGATGGGATATCCACACCATGACAATAAATCTTCCTTGAAGGAAGTGGGAGCTACTTAAGAGGGCATAATGTCGAGCACCAACGAAACAATTGGAATTTGTAAGCACTTTTACTCTCGTTAATAGGCGGCTCATAAAATAAAGCAGGTAATGAGGATAAGAAAGCAAAAAGAGAAAATAAAACAAAACAAAATATATTTATTTAGACAGAACATCTGATGAACACTAAAGTGACAGGATTTGAAGGCTCGAGGAGTCAGTCCAAGCATTTGAAAAGTCGATTAACGATGTGCATTGAACTTGTCCATAATGCGTCTAAAATATAATTTCCATAAATATGGAAGTGAAAACAACAAAGGCAGAGGACCCACACACTGCGTTTAATAAGTAGCAGATGGAAGAGGCTTTCTTCCAAATTTTGTCGCCTTTTATAAAGGGTGAATATGAAGGATTGAAAAATAACTGTCATAATCTTCTCGTTAAATTAAAAAACCAGGTGATATGACTACTCCAAACCCATAAATGTAATTTGGATATAATATGAAAAATATATCACTAAAAATACGCTGACAAGACAATCTGCAAATCATGTACTCACACAAATATTCCATAACAGATCGTCAGTTATTTGCATTGTGTTTATTGAAATATAAATGTTTTTGAAAAGAAAAATAATATATGATTAATTAAATGAAATAATTTAATCAAAATATACAAATTTTAAAATTAATTATACATTTAAATAAAATATTTGTGATATTTCATTTAGTTTTTGAGTAATAGAATATGTTGTAAAGGATGTTGTGAATTCACTCATAAATATATAGAATTAGGGTTCTATCTAGACAAACATCTCAGAATTTGTAAACTGTTTGTGTTTAATTATAATTCATAATCTAATTTGTAGAGTTGATATCAGCAAGTGTCAAAATGATATTCGTGAGTGTCAAAATGATCTAGTATGTGAAATTGATATTCTTCTTACTCAAACTTATAGGTGAATAGATTTAATGGAAATGAATCAAGTTTCAAACCAATAAGAAACAATGCAACATCCTTAGGATGGTGATGTTCTTATATGGAATGACTCAATAAGAACCTTGGATGTTCTAGGTTAATTAAAGATAGTACAAAAATCCACTACCATAACATTCAATTTGAAATGTTTTATTATTGCATTAAGTTACAATGACTAGTAAGAGAATGAAACATGAAATCAAATTATGCAATTCAAACTTACTAATTCAAATTTTAATTTGCCATGTGAAAAAAATACATAAATGAATTTTCTATTTTTACTAAAGATTTATAATTAGATCTATATTTTTAAAATACATGAATAATAAATAAATTAACATAATCTTATTTCACAACATATACGACAAATATACCATATTACATACTAACAAAGGCATAAAATACAAAATTAATTAATATAAGATTTATTCCTTTGAAATTAAATTTCACAATGGACATTATAAACCTCTTGCAACGTTAATTATGGTCATAATCAAACTTACTCCCTGACTAAAACAACTTTTTTTTTTTTAATTTACACTGGGTTACAAAAAAATTGTACAAAAGCTTAGAACACTTTTCTTATTTATTGAGTTAACTTGTAGTAGTTACAGTTCCACTGACACTGTCGTTTTCATGGTGGTAGTTAACAAAAGGCGAAGTGACAACTCAATGCACGAGCCAAAAAGAATGCACGTCCGATCGTCGTGCAGAGTATACAAAGACAAAAATATTTGTTTTAGCTGTGAAAATCTTCTTCAACGACTATAAATTAGACAAACTCACGGAGCAATTTTCACCAGCACTTTTCTCCTGTTCAGCTCATGATTTAACTGTGTATGTCTTCAAGGGCTAGTCCAGATTCGGCTGCAGGATGAAGATTTTTTTCACAATCACTCTTTCGTTTGTAACCCTCATACTGTTAATGTCTTGTCTCCTTCATTCCTTTTCCTTAAGTGAAGCACGTAAGCTCGCAGGGGAGGGCAGTGCTCTTCCTCAAATTTTTAGTCTTAAATCTGAAGCAGATGCTGCGAGCATCAAAGAGAAAGAGAAAAGTCTAAAACCAGAAGGCCATTTAGTCATTTTTGTTGAGGAAAATGGGCACTCCCTTTCTCATGTTGGTCATGGTGAAAGTTATGTAAGCATTATAAGGAGAACACTGGAGGATGTTCATGTCAATGATCATAGTCCAGGTATTGGGCATGACAATCCTCCTGCAACTCCGTAGCACCAATTTTTAGACTACCTTTAGTATGTTTCCTTTGAATCAGATATAATGCATTTTACTTTTTCTACTGGTATTGCCTGTGCTTAACTGACTTATAATTCCAAAGGGAAGCTCATTCCTTTTCGCTGTTTAAGCCATGGGGGCATTGTTTTCCAGACTATTTAATATTGGCTACGTCAGTTGTTATTACTTTTTTGCAGGGCTGCAAAGATTAATAACTTCGTTTGCAGTTGAACGATTTTTTAAGAAAGGGTAGTAAAAATGATTGAAATCTTATGATGCCCAATATAGCAAAACATTAGCAGCATTAATGGCGGCTGGCACTATCTCTATTGTTTATGGGTTTGAAATGCTTGTGGTTATGTGTGTTTTAGTTCAAAATAATATATGATAACTGTACATGTTTATTCTGTACGATGCTTCTTTGGCATTTCCTGTGGGTGTTGCCTTGTTTGTTTCAGATTCCTACATTTCTACTTTGACTAAAATATGTCTTTATGCTGTTCAAGTGACTGATTTAAGGCCAATATAATTACATTCAAAGATAAGGAATTGTCGCGCATTATGGTTTGAGGAATTCGAGAGCGAATAGAGATAAATCTAAAATCAAAGTGAACTTATCTTGTTTGTCTATTTCGCAAGAACTTTTAGAATAGATAGTACACGATGGAAAATATTATGATAGAAGTTATGATTTAAGAGGAAATATTAAGTTAGGGAATTTTTAATTTTAAAAATATAGTCCTTCTATTTTCGTAAATTTATTATGGATTCGATGTTATTGAATTTTTAAAAAAGATGTATTGTGAATCTATAAAAAATGATTATAAAACAAATCAGATATGAAATTTAAAAAACATATTTTAACTTCAATTAGATTTATCGAGTATCTATTTGGATAAAAAATTAATTATACATAAATTATTTTAGAAACAATTTTTATCAATCTTACGTTTCTTATATTTTATTTTATATTACAAGGACAGGTCACTATGAGTTTTCCTTAATGATAACCAACTAAATTATGAATGATTTGGCATTTTTCTTGTAATGTCTCAAGCTTTCATCCAAGACATTAACAATTAATTTATGGATAAACAATCTTGTTACAATGTAATTATAACACAAACACATCATAATGTGCACTTGTTGCTAGAGATGTTGTGACACAATACAATTACTCTCATAGAGTGGGATGATGATATAAAAAGAATGAATACATGAGTAGGAGACTTTGCGATGTCATGTGATGAAATCACCACCATGACCAAAGTATAGAGTTTTTCCTAACAACAAGGAAAGGATAAACGACTATTATACCCATCTCTCATGAACAATTAAGAAATGACTAAGAATGAACATTCATTTCATATTCCATAAAAAAATTGAGTGTCAATCCATTCCACAATTCAAATTAAAACACACTCACATACTAAAAAATATAGAAACAACATCCAAAACTCAAGAAATGTCAAACAAGGAGGTTGAAAAAAATCTCTATCATCATCTCATCTTGTAAGGGACTATTTTTTTCATGTTAATGCATGACATAGAAAATAAAAGAATGGAAGAATAATTGACGAAAGAAAGATAGTACCATTAAATGTTCAAACTATATAGGCACTTATCTATCCTAAGACTATCACTCTCATCAACAAAATTGTCTTTGTGAAAGGTAGGTGATTCTAAATAGTGTACAAGCCTTCTTATAAAAAATAGTGTTACCAATGGCTCAAAAACCAAAAAATAAATATTTTTACAAGATCATGTCCAACCCTAGTGGTATATTTGATCATTATTACTAATTTTCAATTCCAAATGCACAAATACATCTCAAAAGCCTAAAAACTAAATAATTTTCAAGCCAATTCAAGTTGTCAATGGATAAAAGTACATATGTTACATAGAATCCATCAATCAAGAGATGCTATAAAATAGATTGAATTATAAAGATTCATTAAGACTAGGATTTCATGTTTAAAGTCCATATAAAATATTAATCATTTTCAACAAAAAATGCTAGTAGTTAAATGCATGTTGTAGGAGCTAAGATATAGCTCTTAGAACATGTAAGAGTCACTCAAGGACTCAATAATTGAAGATCATTTAAAAAAACCAACAAAAACCTTTCAAAAGAGGGAAAAGCAAGAACATGAAATTGCAACAATGGATGCAACAAGTGACCAATATGCAATATTAAGGATTGCATGATGTATTGGACTTACACGATTGAATTGAGATTGATGATTGATAAATAATGAACCTATGAAGCCTTGCTTATATAGGCAAGGGTGATGATGTACCTACATTAAATGACATGTGTTAATATTATATAACTTAGGACATAAGCATTAAATAAAGATGATTAGATAAGATAGGCAACAACTAATGCTTAAGTAGAATGATTCCCCGATAATTAATGCTAAATAATGTAGTGTAGGAAAAATAATCACTTTTTCACATTTAATTTGGGAATAATTAATAATAAAATGAGCTTAATTATGCCTTAATTTAGTGTTGTAATATGTTATTCATATGTACATTAAGTTTAGGGCCATTTTAAATAAAATGAACTTAAATGTTCCTTGCTTTTGGTGTTGTAAGGTGCAACTTTACACTTTCACACTAATCTAGGTCTTTATTAATTAATTGATGTAATTTTTTATTAATTAGCCCCTTTAGTTCAAATCCAAGCATAACTAAATACAATTTATGAGGGATGAAACCAGATATTGATAAATGCCATTTGACAACACTTAACTTTGGAAGATGTGTGTCATATGTAACTCACCAAGGACCCATTCATCATAGGGAAAAGGGGTCCTCACTTAGAACTATGACCCTAATTTTATGTAGTGTTTAACACTAAGCAATGTATGTCCTAGGTAAGTGGCTTGACACCCATTCACCACATGGCAATTGGGTCATCCATAAGACCTAGGACCCCCCTTTGAAATATATTTTGGCGGTATTTTAATTATTTTGAATCCATAATTAAATGTCGAGAATTAATGTTAATATATGTATAAATAAAAGGTCTTTTCACTATGTTTTATACTCATATCCTAGAATATTTCATGCAAGATAAGGATATTCAAGAGAGAATTATTTGAGCAATTCAAGAGAATTTTCAAGACATATCAAGAGAAGATTTATTGAATATTATTACAACAATCAAGATTCCTTTCATTATGTTGAAGATTTATTGCATCAAACATGTTTGAGCTCCTTTGATGATGTAGAGTTGAAGATCTATTCGATCATATCAAAGGTATTGCTTTACATCAAGTTTCATGATCAAGATCTACATTCATTGATACTAATTCATGATAGTTTGTAGATTTACAAATCGAAGGTTCAAATAAGGTTTGGTGAGTTGTTACATAGTGTTGTTCATTCATCATTTATTCATGTTTGATTATTTTATCTGAAGGTTTAACTACCAAAAATGGGGTTTGGAAAGGGAAACCCCACATTCACCTAACAAAAAATAATTTTCTCTCTTTGATGTGTGATTGCAGATTTTAGGTTGAAGATCATTTGAAGAGAAAATTTCATGAAAGTTGAAAAGTTGTCAAAGTTGCAAGAAAATTTGTGAAATGATAGAAACTCTTATCGATTTTATTTCTAGTTGTCTAATAGTGAATACTTGGAATCTGGAAGTGCAAACCTTGTAGAAGAGAACCTAGAAAGGAGTTTCTAGAAACCCTAGTGTGGACCCATCCACCATAGGGTGAATGAGTCCTTAGTGAGCTTGAAAAGATGGCTTTTGGTGAAAGATACTCATTTTTTTCCCCTTTCCAAGTCTACCTTTTGATTACCATTTGCATCAACTTGGAATGTTGTCCTTCATTTGCATTTTGTAGCTTGCAATTTGAAAGAAATTTGGAAAATAGGTCATTTAACAAACAAAAGACCCATTTTTCAATGTTTTATTTTGGTGAACCTGGCTTTCATCATTATATTCTTTTTATTTTGAACTCTTATTTCATCCTAAATTTAGATCTTGCATTAATTTTCATCGCTTTGCATTGAATTAGGTCTCATTCAGGTTCTCTACTTTGCATTTAATATTACATTTCATTAAAAAAATTTAGGATTGCATATTTTGCATTCTTTAAATATGGATTTAAACACAAAAAAATAATCATCTTGTATATCATTTACATACCATTACATCATACTCATTTTCATTTGAAAATTGAAAAAAAAATACATCTCAAACTAGGATTTCTAGGTTGTCATTTTGTCACGTTTTTTATTTGCATCCAATCCTAATTTAAAAAAAAATCAGACTAAAACTTGTTGTAACGAACTAGAATTTGGAAACTATTGAAAATCACATGAAAATATATAAAAACTTTTTTCAAAACCCTCACCTAGGACCCATTCACCCTAGGGCGAATGAGTCCCTGATCAGGATCATCATCTGATTTTCTAGGCTTTAAAACATTCATCTTTGCATTCTTGTTTGTTGTTTTCAGATTTTATTTATTTTTGTATAATTTTTGTTTCATGAATTTGATCATATCTAGGTTACTATGATAAAATTAGTGTATTATATGATTTCAAAATTATATTTACAAGACATAATTTGAGGTTTTTACATAGTGTAATATGAAAATTACCTTGTTTTAAATATGAAAATAGACAAGTGTTTTAGGAATGTGTGGAAGTACTTGTTCTCCATGGTTGATGTTTCAAGTTGTGTTTTTGGAAATGATACTAATACAATTGAATCTAACCATTCTCAATCAACTCCTATTGAGTGTCCTCATGAAGTTGACATCATTGGAGAAATGATGCTAGCATACATCAGTTCATAAACTATTTCCTTAACAATCTTGAGAATAATGCATCCGTTTATCCTTCCATGAAAGAACCAACAAAAAATGAGATGTTTGGGTCTTTTACATCCTGAAATTAAGTCACAAACTAAGCCTAAAATTCTAACAATGAGTGAACCTATCTCCTCTAATCAAGTGCATACAAAGCCATCCTGTGTTAACAAAGTGACCAACGCTCCCATCATCCTCAAAAAGACTTATGGCCAAGGCTTTAAGATTTTAACCAAACAAGGATGTTACATAACTAATGAGCATGAAATTAAAAAAAAATTAGAGAAACTTCCTATTGAAGAAACCAAGGGATTAGGATATTGATGATGGATATTTTTGAACTTCTCAACATAGAAAAAACACATGTGTAATGTCTCTTGTGAAAGGTAACTTTCAGCAACTAAGTTTTAGAAAATCACCCCAAGGCCTCTCAAGTCTTAGGTAATGACTTTGCAAAAATAACTCAGTTGTTTGTTGTGATTTTTTGGTAATCATGAGGGGAATTAATGGCTGACTAGGCATGGACTACTTAAGTGTATAACAAAGTTTTATAGTTCTTGAAATTAATGAATAGTGACAACAACTTTTTGACAATAATCTAAAACTTCTTTATAACATCAGATTTAGCTATATAGTGATGCCAAAATTACATGTTTAATTTAGATTTTAAAGAAAATTCAAAAGATTAAAGGGTTTATAATTTTTTAAAGTCTAACACTATGTTGAACAATAACAATGGTTGATTATAAAGTAGACACACTCCCAAACTGAGTATTGCTTAATCAAGGATAGCCTATAGTCTCACAAAATTAGTGCAATCTTCTGATGGTTACTTATGATTTTTAGGCTGCAACATAAATACTTAAAGCCTGCAAATACATAGTGGAAGTTACGTGCTATAAATGAATTAGGTGAGACTAAATTTACAAAACAATTTTTGATGAATAAATGACCAAAATTATGAGCTAGAAATGCATCAAATACTATAGCATACATCCACCATTAGAGCTGAACATGAAATACTAATAGAAAATAAACTCAAACTGAAATAAAAATGGTGAAATAAAATTTTGGAGATGGAATCATGCATGCATAAAGAATAATATACAAGAAACCATCAACTTCAATTCTTTCCTCATATATTATAGAAAAATTCCTCTACACAACAACTCATCTCTCTTTGAAAATGAGAGGATGCCCCTATTTATAGTTTTCAAAATGTAGAATGAATGGTCAAGATCACTTTACAATGAGTAGCTTAGATTCACTCTAGTTTAGGTTTTTACATCACCCAATATGAGTGCAAAATTTGCAATATAAAAATAGACTATTTTGTCTTTTCCCTATTTTGTCCTATAGTCTATTTTGTCCTATAGTTGATTTTGGCTTCTCTAGCTATTTTAACAAATACTCATCAGCTATTATGGGATTTCCAGATTCCTTTTGTGTTGTGATATATTCAAAAAAAATTGAATGGTGGCTAGGAGCTTCGTTTGCTCGAAAAGGTCATATTTTGAGATCTAGAAAGTGACCCTCTTGAATCCATCCACCATTTGGGTCTGATGTTTTATTCCGTTTTCTTTTTCCCTAACAATATTTTTTCACTTGGAGAAGGCTCGTACAAAGAAATCCATAAAATCTGCCAACAAATTATCAGCATCTCCCTATTCTATACTCTTGTGAAATTCACATATTATAATTTCTCAATCCAAATCAAAAGCTAGAATCTCATATCCTATCATTAACCTCAGGAAGTTGTCACATTGGGCCAAATGATTCACAATTTTCTCAAGATGGGCCTCCAATTCAATTAGCGATTATCCCAGGATACCCTTTCTATACTCAAAATTTAGTAGCCATGCCTCTAATAGCCAGTGGTCTTATATAGGTAGGGATAACTCTTTCTCCGAGGTCACTCGGGAGAGTTTGAGAATGCTCTTTAGCTTTAGGTATGTGATTTGGTAAAGCTTTGGGAATTGTTTACATATGTCAATCATAGCCCTAACTTCCTTCTTCAAGACCTAATAATCATTATGCATCTTGATTGCTCATTGAATTCCTTTATCAAGCATGTCAATAACTCTTTTGAACTAGTTATTTTTGGACCTAGTTTAGCTCTTCATTTTCCCCATTTTATTGACTTCCTCTTTCAAGAGAAAGGAAGGTGTAGAAGATTCCATTAGACCTTTTTCTTTTGATGTCATCCATTGTTGTATGAAGGTAGTCAATTCTGCCACTTGTGATTTTAGATCCTCCTTTGTTGACTAATCTTTATTCATTTTTTGGAGGATGATCAACATCGACCGTTCAAATTCATCAATATTTTAGTACTGAGATGTAGGAACCAAATTGATGATAGTTACTCAAAAATATTTTCCTTGGATGGTGTTTTCATCCTTGTCAATTGTGGGAGTGTCTACTTATAATAACCTAGACCTAGAAGCATTAGTTGTGATATGCGACCCAATCTTTGGTTTCTTCTCCTTCTTGTTATTTACTTGTGCTCTGGCTAGTATTTCTTCTAAATAGGCCTTTGGATCCATAAGTACTGGAGCTTTAATTTTCAATTACTACTCCAACCATGAAGGAACCTTTGTTTGATGGTGTAGAGATTCATTATTCTCTCCTTCGTCCTGCTCCTTTGATGACTCTTCTTTCTCATATTTAGGATCATTTTCAATGTTCTCCATTCCTTTATATTGTTCCTCTTCTTGTCCATGTTCTTTCTCCTTGTCTTTCTTGGAATCTTTTGCATTCTCTTCATTAGTGGTGCCTTCTTATTGTGTTGTCCCTTTAGCCTCTTCATGTTTAATTTCAACATCCTTCTTAGGTTCAACATCCTTTTCTTCTACATTATCTTCTCCTTCTTTATCTATCTCTTCCTCTTGAGGTGTTTCTTCATGTAGCAGGACCTCATCTTGGCTAGTTTCTTGAGGCTCATCAGTCTTTTCTCTACCAATATCTATATCAATTTTCACTTCCTTCGATTGATGCTCCTTTGACTTTCCTTTATCATCTTTGTGCTCTTAGGGTTGCTCATCTTTTGGATCTTTGTCTGAGGCCTCCACATCATAGTAGGCATCAAATTTAACTGCATCCCTAGCCTCGAGGTTTTGTTTCCCTTCTTCATTAGAGGCTACTCTATCTAGATCAATCCTTAATCCTCCCTCAGGATGCTCAAAGTAGTCATCCTAGTCAGATTCCTTTGGTTCTTTAACAATATCTTTTGTTGCTTCTTTAGGGTACTCTATTCTTAGCATCTTAGTTTCATTATAAATTTGCATTGTTGTGTCAATTTTTGGTGGCTCAATAGAAGGTGGCGGGAGAGAAAAGGTAGTAGAAAATTGGGACATTAGTGTTTTGACTTAAGGATTAAGGATTACCTTAGAGTGTTTAGATTGCACATTCTTCAAATATGCGGTGAAGGCATATGGAAATGATAGGGATGCCATAAAGGTTGTTGGTAGAGAAGGTGGAAGAGTAGAATGAGTTTGTAGTGGAGGCAGAGAGTGGGGAAGTTGTGGAAGAGGAAGAATCAAGCACCAACATGGAAGCAGTCGGGGAGGTGAAGGTGAGGTAGATAGAGATATCCACGTTGAGAAGAGATGAGACAGGTAATGATTGAGGAGTGGTAGGAAATGGTGCAGTGGCAATGACTAATGGGAGATTTGAGGTAGTGGGTGGTGGTGATCATAGTTGCTCAGGTTCCTCCTAGTGTAAGAATCCTTCCTCTTGGATGGTAGGAATTTTAAGAAAAAAGTTTCCCATTATTTTTGGCTCCTTTGGTAGCTTCTCCCATTCTACTATTTTTTATTGTAAAATTTGTCCTTTAACCACTACTCAAATATGTCTTTTCTCTTCCTTGATCTAGTAACATATGGAGACTTAGGAGTCTCACCTGATAACACTACAACAACACCACTTTCTATTTCACTTTCTAGCTCATATTGCGCTCCCCATAATTCAACTTCATGCCTTGCTTGTGCAATTGAGTTGTTTTCTTATCTATCCATTTCTTGGTTCTTTGCTCTATGGGGTGGGTGACAATATTAAGGTTCATGACCTATGGACCAACCTAGTCAATCACTGGCAATGAAACATTAGCCAAAGAATTGTATTTTTCATCAAGAACATTTCCATCTTTGTCAATTTTATGTAGGACTAGGTATAATTGGATGACCTTCACAAGTAGGGACATCATTCTCATGTAATTCCATCTATAGACTTCATGGTTATCATCACAGTTTGCCCAAAAATCATCAATATGTGGCCTATGAGCATACTGTCGTGCAACCTTCTTTTTTAATTTTTTCAGAGGGTCCAAGCCTCCTCTCTCTATATGTAGCTCCAAGTTGTACTCCATAAGCTTGCTTTCTGAGTTCTTAGCACATGGGGTAGTAGGGCATGAATACATCCCTTGCCCAAATGTAAGGGGATATGGGACCCCAACATGATGTTTATTATGTTGTAGAGTGTGGGAAGTTTATAACTACCGTGTAAGATCTTTTAATATGATTATGTCATTGGGTTACCATGGCGGGCTGTATGAGAACCATGAGAATCCTTCTACTCTGATATATGTGGACTTGGGGAACTAGATGAACCAATACCTAAAACCTTTCACCACTACCTTAGCACTGTGGGACATCGTCCTATGATAATCTCCTCCCAAGGTTCTAATGATGTGCTCAATGAAGGCATCATTAACTGTTCTATGATCCTTCTTGAAGTTTTGGTATTAAAGCTGAGGGTAGCAATCATACACCCTCAATTTCCCCTTCTTTTTTCCCAGTGTCCCAACACAATTCAATCCTATATATCAGAACTTTACTGCCAGGAAGTAGACTAGGTAAGAAGTCATGTAGAACTCAAAGGTTTTCCTTATTGCAACAAATTTATTGTGCAATTTTTCACTTATCATTTTAGCCCAATGAAACTTTGTATTGCCTAAGAGAATCTCTTCTACAAAATAGAACATCCATTCCTCAAAGAGTGAGGAAATGGGAAGGCCCATTACTCTACTTAGAAGTGTCACTAAATTTTTGGCTTCTTCTACAAAGTCACTCTGGTACAATTTTTGGGGCATATTGTTAGCACTTACCCTCTTTTCTCATAGCCATATATGTTTTATTGTTATTTTATAATTGGTGGGGTCTTCTTTCCATAATTTAAAGGAAAACACTTTTTCAACTTCCTTGATTTTGTCAAACAAGGGAATTCCAAACATTTTCCCAATGGACTGGGTAGATAGGTCTACCAGTACTCTTGTAACTCTCACAACTATCTTTGTGGTTTGAGTGTGATAGAAATCACGGCAATAAAACACTAATTATTGAGAAACTAGGGTAGGAGGGAAGCATGCTACCTTTACAAGTCCAATTTTGTTGATTCTCAAGGCTTCCCCTATTTTAGGGTGCACCATGATTTTTTGTGTAAATTCATTGATACTAACATGCCTCTAGTCAATCTCAATCACCTTGTCCTAACTAGAAATGATCGTTGAGGCACACTCAACCCTCTGGAGCTCATACTTAATTTGGGCCTTTTCTTCATTTCCTTTGGGAATCTTGATCGATTATTTTCCTTTATCTATTTTCTCCACTAGCTTCTCCACTAGTTCAATAAATCCTACACACAAAAGGTGTTGTAAGTGATTTGATAGATTAGGAGGGAAAATTTTAGTAAAATGATGAACACATATCATTAATTGCATCCACATACCCTTAAAGGACCATTACATTCATCACATTTCATCATTTTAAGCATAATGGTGGAATTTACAAGAGTGTGAGTCTGGAGGGATCGGTTTATTCCTTGCGAAGGTCGTTAGGGTGAAAGTATTAAGGAACGGTATAGGGAAGATGGACTTCTGCAGGAAACCACAAGATAGTGAATTTTTGTAAGCTTTGATTGTTGAGTAAATTTTTTATGGTCATTGGGAATGTGCACAAATTTGTGATGGAAGTACTTAGGGTTATTTCCCTTTGGTAGAGTATTTTTTCTTAGTTCATGCTATAATTGGTGATGTGGAGGTCGTTGATGGGATTGACACTTTAGTTTCACTATTAAGATACATCCTTAGGTAAGAGGTTTTTTGCAAGAAAAGTTCTACATGGAGAAAATATGAAGGCCTCTTTTCTTGATTAATCTTTCTTTAAGTCATTTGTCCTGTAAAGGGGATCATACTTAGTCATTCCATTGAAAATGTCTTCATTTTACAAGCTACAGGGATGGGGCACGTGGAAGCCATGGGGTGGGTCTGTGTTAACCCTATTCCATTATGCAGCAGCCTAAGATGAGCTTCATTCTGTAGACGACAGTGTGCATGAGAAGACCCTTCATAGCATCTTGACATGAGATTCTTTATCACTTTAGTTTGAGTTTATTTTTCATGGAATCGAGGAGTATAAGATCCACATGGCTAAGAGATGTAGCCTATGCCTCACCATTAAACAAAGTCTATGTAAATACAACCTTCCATTAGTGACAAACCACAAGGGAGAACTCACATAAACATTTTGACTTGGTGAATTTGACACTTCAAACTCAAGTGTTAGGCTCTTGGAGGTGATGGGTGTAGAGATCACAATTCAAAAAGATATACATTTGTTTTGTCATTTGGGAACATTCGAAGTGAGATAGACTTCCCTTGATGGTGGTCCATATGTAGAAACCCATTGTGTAATCTTTGTAGGGCATCATTAACTTGGTTTCCTTTTTTCTTAATGATTTAGGAGTGATGACAACAAAGGGGTCCGCGAAGTTGGAAACCGCTTGAGCTTGGTTGTTAGGTTCCACTATTGGTCGCAACATTAGAGGGGTGGATTTATGGATGAGGACACATGAAAAATCCAACTCACTATAATGGATATCTTCTCATCTGAGTGAGTATTGAGGGTGGAGCTAAGACACACATGGGTCTCCATCATTTTATTGTTTTAAATGGAATTTTCAAGTGTCACCAAAAAGTGTAGTCTTTGGCACATTTTCACTCATTTTGGCCTTTTCCCTTGGATTTTGGCCTTGTTTTGCCTTGATTCAGTCTTGAATTCTTGCAAATCAACAACAATCTAACATTGTTTTACTAAGGTGTTGTGAAGTGTTGTAACACATCTTCCAACTTTTCTAAGACCCTTTCAACACAATTCACCTAAACAGCCCCCTTTTACCCCTTTTCAAGCCTTGTTTCAAGGTGTTGTAAAGTGTTGTAAGACATTTTCACACTTTCTTAGGCTTATCATCACTAATGTAACCCTTTTATTATGTTAATTTGTCACTCTAATATACTTTTAGGCCCAATTAAAGTGTGTTTTTGGAGGTAAAGTTGATAAACTTCATTAATCACCATTTTATTCCTGACCACCACTTGAATTTTCCCAAATGGACTAGGTCGCCACCTTGGATGACCTAGTCCCTTTTGGCATAAATTTCAAAATTAAAACAAAACCTAATGGGAATTTTTCCTCAAAAACCCTAGTGTCGGCCTATCATGTTGCATTTCAAGAAAATTAGGGTTTATTTGTATAAATAAGGGTTTTCATCCTAATTTTGACCTCTCCTAAGATCATTTTTCACCTTCACAATTACTCTTGCACTCAATCTTCCAAAGCAAGCAATCAAGCACAAAGCATTTCAATAAACCTCCATTGGAGTTGGTTCTTGCATGTTGCAGATTTCAACAATCAAAGGTTTGGTAAGTGTTTTTATTGTATTCATCATTTAATCATTGATTCCCTTCATTATGTTTCATTTGGATTTGATTATCATGAAAGGAGTTTGACTAAGGAAAACCCCTAATCTGCAACCCTAACCCTTTGTCTCATCTTTGCATGTGTGATTTGTAGGTTTTTGTGTGCATTTTTGTCAAGAAGAAAGGTGTTAGAAAGGTGTCCTCAATTGATCAAGATCACTCAAGTCAAAAAATCCCTAGTTGAAGCTTGCAGACCTCTTTTAGCCCATTTTCTGCAGAATCTAAACCAAACACCTGTTGGGATCTGGAGTGCAGACCGAAGGCTCCAATCTCCACTTTCAAGTTCTCACAAACTCAAAATAGGACTACGTCACCAATAATGGTGACCAAGTCCCTCTGAGCCTGTGTTTTAGGGATTTTCACATTTCTAGATACCCTTTTGGCAGAAACCCATTTCGGTAAAGTTTCTTGAAAAGAGGACTGTGTCACGCATTCTGGCATAAATGTACCTGTGAAGATTTTAGATAGATTCCAGAAAATTTAGGAGCTCCTCATCTGCAACTTCCATTACCCATGTGGACCACTTCTATTATTTCCAATTTCTTTCCAGTTTGCAAGAATTTAGGTCAGTTACTTTACATTTCATGTAGTTTAGATTTACATTACTTTACATTCCATAGTTAGTTTAGTTTCATCATACTTCAACACTTAGACACACTTCATCACACATATCAAGAACCTAATCAATCAGCCCTCCCTTTGAATGCAATCACCAAAAGGAATATCACTAGGTGAAAGAATGTCAATTCCTAAACCAAGAGCTCCTAGGTGAAAAACCCTAGGGGCCTAGTAAGGGGAATCCTCTTTACCTCCTTGTATATGTTTTTGGTGAACCCGACTATACAACACTTTCTAATCTTCTGGTTTTGCATTTTCATCTTAGGGCAAAGCTTGCATTGCATTAGGTTTGTGCATTGTTTATATCCCAAGATTTATATAAAAGTGCATTAGTGAAAATTTTATGTTAGCTTGCATTTTTGCATATATATTTTAATTGAAAACCTCTAAAAAATTTCATTTTCACCTTAGGAATACATCATATATCTTGAAACACATCAAAACCAATCAAAATACTCCAAAGATTTGACAAAAACCCTAACTAGGACTAGTTGACCATTTTGGGCGACCTAGTCCCTGTTCAGATTTTTCACTACTTGTTACAGCATGAGAAACCTTATTTTTGTGCTTTCTTAGCCTCCTAGTATCATATACTATAAGTATGGAAAGTTTTGAAAACAAGTGTTTTAGGCTTCTCACTCAAAATCCTCACCTTGGGGTAGTCATTATTGATATCCCTTCATCATTAGATCTAAAAAATGATTACATTTCTAAATTTGTGCTTAACATTAATCAAAGTACTTTTAACTTTTTCTTATACAATGTTTACATTCATAAAACTATGCATAATTTGTGCTAAAATTACTTTTCATTCTTTCATATGCATTGTTTACATTCTTCAAGCTTAGCATACGTTGGATACAATTGTTTTGTATCTTTGCATATAAATTATTCATATTACTAAAACATTGGATGACATGGTTACAAATGTTTTTTATTTTTTTTCAAACAATTCTATTCTCATACAAATCTAGATATGCTAAGCAACCTTCCCTAAATTCTCCCTATGAGAACATTTTAGTGATAAAGAATACAACCTTCGATGTTCCAAACAATCATATTAGTTCTTCTCCTAATCTCTCTCCTCTTGGTGATGAAGAGATTTTTGTGTCAGAAGAACCAATTAATGAGAGTTATGAGAACCCTACTTCTTTCTCTCCTCTTACCTCTCTTAACCAATATGATAACACAACCCTAAGGGATCATTACAATCACCTTTGTCCTTCTCCTAGTGTCTCTCCTAGTTGTGATGAAGATACTTTTCCATTAGAACATGCAATCGATGAAATTAATGTGTCTCTTAGTTGTCCCCATTCTCCTAGGGAACCCCTTATTAAACAAGACAATCCCACCATTAATCATTACCCTCCTTGTGATGAAGGTATTTTAGAAGAACCAACCTTTGAATGTGAAGAACATTCAATTTGTAGTTCTCTTGAAAACTCTCCTCCTAAGGAGACTAGCATGGTGCCAGAACATGTTAAAATTGACACCTATCCTTCAAACACTCAACCTTCCCTAGGAGAAGATAATCAAGTGAAATTTGAATCCCCTTCACTACCAAGTCATGAACATAAAGACAAGATTCTTGAGGTTCTAATGACACAAGTGGGTTTTCCTTTAATTAGTGAGGCTCCTAAGTCCCCTCCCATTAGTGAATCACACAAAAAACTATGAGATATCTTGAAATCCATGATGCAATCTAATCACAAAAACATTTTGTAGCCACTAATTTGTAACCTAGTGACTTAAACATCTAGGGTGTCACACATCACTCCTATACCATTACCATTTTCTCATCTTACAGTCCCTATTGTTAAGGAACTTAAAAAGGCTCCTGCTAATATATATGTATGGGAACTTATTCAACTTTCACCTACAGTCAAATTTCTATTTCAAGAAATGATACAAATACAAATGGATGAGATTAAATCTTACATTAAATCAAACAATGTCAAACCCTCCTCTTCTCCCATGCTAGTAACCCGATCCAACATCACATTCTCTAAACATGAATTACCCTCACTTGAGATTCAAAACAAGAATGATCCCTTTCTGATAAAGGTGATAATTAATGAAATTCTCGTCAGGAAAACTCTCATAGAAAATGGAAAAAAAATTAATATTTGTAGCATGGACCTCCCAAACACACTTGGTATGGACAAAACCCTCATTTAGCTTACTGATGTTCATATTCGTGGCTTCAACAATGTTAATAGGCAACCACTAGGGATGATCACATTACCTATCGTAGTCGGACCAGTAGTGTTTCCTACTCCTATCCATATCATGCAAGGATCCCTTCTATATAATCATATTCTAGGGAGACCTTGGATTCAAGCTATGAAAGGAGTCCCATCTACCATTCACCGTACAGTGAAATTTGAATACAATAACATAGTATACATGGTGAACGCAGATGAATGAGGCTATGAATCCACTCATCCCAACATCCCTAACTCCCCTAAGACTTTCATTTCTCAATCCAAATTTATACAAGTTGATGCTAATCCTTCACCCACAAAAAACCATTTCATGATCATTGGCGGTCGTTAGATTCTACACCTCCTTCCAATACAAACTCCAAAATCTCAGCCTCTTAGTCCAAAGAGTCATATACAAAATATTCATTTCAAATACAAGTTTTAATAATGATTGGGGTCTTACGCCTCCCTTTAAAGGTGAGTGTGAAACCTCACAACCTACACCAAAACCACTCTATGTTCTATATAATAAACTTGGTTCTACATAAACAACATTATCCCATGGTGGTGATGGGAGCTATATAACTTCCATCCTCATGAACAACACATAACACTCAAAAGTATTTTTGTTCTTGTAAAGAAACCAATCCTTCTACGAAACAAACCAACTCTTCATTTAACATGGAATATTGTTATGGTATCGGCTACCATATCCCTCCTAGACATGGATACAATATGCACATGATACAAACTAGCATACCATACTCTTTCAAGAAAGATTTAGGGTTACCTCCCTCCTCTCCATTTCCTTCAAACAATAAAATTTGAACATCTCATGGAACTCGGTGCTCTCCATTCTTTGGGGGCACCTAATTCCTCTCCTTGATACATACCTTCATCCTATTTGGCTCACCTTTGTCCTACAGTAAGTGAGGGTAAGGGATTAGGTGGCCTTTTCCTTGTCCATCATTTTTCATTACATCTTTTGACTAGATGTTAAAATCTCATGAACATACAAGAGCAAGCTTGGGATGTGGATGACATGTCTTAAGTTAACTCGCATGTGACGTATGATCCTTTCCATGACACATCCATGCTTGGAGACATATCACTTGGCATAGGGCTTTCCAAGTTGGCTCTCATGTCCTTTCCTTTTTTTTTTGCATCCTTGCATTTCTCTACTTTAAAGTAATTTCTCACAGAGTGGTGTGTAGAAATTCCTTTAAAGTGGGGTCATACATTGACATTATTTTATTTTTCATTTTCATCTATTTTTCCTCAGTTCCTAGTGCAGCCTCGACACTTCACATGATGCATTTCTCACTTTGTGGATGACATTTGGTGAAATTTCCTTCATAAGTGTGACTTGTCTTAGCATACTACATTCCTCTTAGTGGCCTGATGCGACACTTTGCGTCCCATAAGTTGTGAATTTAATATCCTTTGATAGGTCCTCTTTTGGGAGACATTAGATGCAATGTTCCCAAAGTCAAAGACCTCGCATGAATGAAACAAGACTCCTTCGAACATCCCCTTTTGTATTTTACCTTTTTTCATTTTATGCATAACACAACTTACATGCATGTGGTGCCATCTTGCACTTGTTAATGAGTTCTAAGCATCCAATGCTTTGCTTGTCTCAAGAACCACACCCTTATCTTTTTGGCAATTTATGAAAGTTATCAAGAGGTATAACATCGATATGGTTGAGTGGGAAGCCCAACTAGTGGCACGAATTTCCCCATAGCCACCTTTTTTAGTGTGAGTGCATACCAACAATGTGTATGTATCTCACCTGGGTATGTGCAGGATCATGATTGGCCAAAAAGTGGCGATATGGAAGTGATATGATGGCCCATGTCGCTGATGACTTTTTTTTTACCCAAAATTGACAAAACGAAATGGGTTTTTAAAGAAGATTCTTAGCTTTCCACCAATATAAATTATGCTTTAAGTTGAAATTAATAAATAATTATTATTCATTTTCTATTTGAATTAGGACTAAAGTCCTAATTGATAGGTTGATTAAAAAACATCTATAGATTTCAAAGAGTATCACATTATTTGAATCTGAAATATGTGTCACATTCCATGCTTCACATACTATAGGATTACAAAAAAATAAAAATAATTTCATGATGTTTTGACCAAGTTAAGGTGGTCAGAGGTGGTCAAACGTATGAGTTTTTATGTTTTTAAAAAGTTGTAATAAAAAAATCATACTTAATTATTTACTTGGAAAAAAATTACAAAAAAATATGCATCACATTGGGACATGAGTCTTCTACTTATATCTAAAATCTTATAAAAAAATATTATCATTTTATTATGGTTAGGTTGGTTAGCCAGACACCTACTTCTTATTTTTTCCCTGAGATTTAAGTACTACTACATTGAAATTTCAAATTTTTACCAAATAGATGTTTTAAAAATAAAAATAAACCTAGTAGTTTAGAAACTACATTCAATTTAAACAGATTCTATTCTTACATATTTTTGAAATAATATAGTTAACTTATTCAAATTTTTATGTCAAGTTGCCTAACTCTGATTTTTTCTGAATTTTATTGCCACTTAAGGGCCTGTTTTTTCCATGATGATCCTGCACATGCCAACCGCCTTTTTGGAATTCTTACCTGGTGGAAAACCATAAGTCTCGTTGACCCAAAGTGAGTAGCCTCTTTCTTTTTGGACAAACAACCTAGATATGATTCACAAGTAGCTAGAAAAATGGTTGAAGCTTGATCCAACTTTTTTTCTCCCTCCACTCTTTCACATCACTCCTTGTGTCATCTTTTGTTCTTATTTTTGGTTTGCCATGGGATCTTGATCTTGGGGGCCTTGTCATCCCTCTTGATCATAGTCAACTCACCTTACTAGCATGATTACATTAGATTTGACTCGACACACATGATTCATCTACTTCTGTGTGAGTTTGAAGCAAGTTCATCCTCTCACTAAAGTGGGAGCTAAATGTGTTTCGAAAAAGTGTAGTCTTTGGCACTTTCCCTTGGATTTTGGCCTTGTTTTTCCTTGATTCAATCTTCAATTCTTTCAAATCAAAAACAACCTAACGTTGTTTCACTAAGGTGTTGTGAAGAGTTATAACACATCTTCCAACTTTTCTAAGACCCTTTCAACATAATTCACCTAAACAACCCCCTTTTACCCCTTTTCAAGCCTTGTTTGAAGGTGTTGTAAAGTGTTGTAAAGAATTTTCACACTTTCCTAGGCTTATCATCACTAATTTAACCCTTTTCTTATGTTAATTTTTCCCCTAAATGTACTTTTAAGCCCGATTAAAGTGTGTTTCAGGAGGCAAAGCTGATAAACTTCATTAATCACAATTTTATTCCTAACCACCACTTGAATTTTCCCAAGTGGACTAGGTCACCACCTTGGGTGACCTAATCCCTTCTAGCATAGATTTCAAAATTAAAACAAAACCTAAGAGGAATTTTTCCTCTAGAACCATAGTGTCGGCCTATCATGTTACATTTAAGGAAAAATAGGGTTTATCTTGTATAAATAATGGTTTTCATCCTCATTTTGACCTCTCATAAGATCATTTTTCACCTTCACAAGTACTCTTGCACTCAAGCTTCCAAAGAAAGCAATCAAGCAAAAGGCATCTCAAGCAACCTCCGTTAGAGCTGGTTCTTGAATGTTGCAGATTTCAACAATCAAAGGTTTGGTAAGTGTTTGTATTGTATTCATCATTCAATAATCCATTACCTTCATTATATTTCATTTGGATTTGATTATCATCAAAGGGGTTTGTCTAAGGCAAACCCCTAATCTCTAACCCTAACCCTTTGTCTCCTCTTTGCATGTGTGATTTACAAGTTTTTGTGTGTAGGTTTGTCAAGAAGAAAGGTTTTAGAAAGGTGTCCTCAACTCATCAAGATCACTCAAGTCAACAAGGCCCTAGTTGAAGCTTGGAGACCTCTTTCAGCCCGTTTTCTGTAGAATCTAAACTAGACACCTGTTGGGATCTAGAGTGTAGAACGAAGGCTCCAATCTCCACTTTCAAGTTCTTAAAAACTTAGAAGAGGACTAGGTCGCCAATAATGGCAACCTAGTCCCTCTGAGCCTATGTTTCAGGGATTTTCACATTTTTGGATACCCTTTTCACAGAAACCCATTCTGATAAACATTCCTAAAAAGAGGACTAGGTCACCCATTTTGGCGTAAATGTCCCTGTGAAGATTTAAAATAGATTGAAGAATATTGAGGAGCTTCTCATCTACAACTTCCAATACCCAGACTCACCACTTCTGTTATCTCTAGTTTCTTTCCAATTTGCAAGAATTTAGGTCATTTACTTTACATTGCATGTAGTTTAGATTTACATTACTTTACATTCAATAGTTATTTTAGTCTCATCATACTTCAGCAATTAGACACACTTCTTGACACATATCACAACCCTAATTAATTAGCCCTCTCTTTGAATGCAAACACCAATATACATATATCACCAAGGCAAAAGAGTGGAATTCCTAAATCAAGTGCTCCTAGGTGAAAAACCCTAGGGGCCTAGTAAAGGGAATCCTCTTTCCCTTGTTTGCATATGTTTTTGGTGGTTCCCCAAGGTGGATTTCCCAATTGGAAATCCCATGAAGAGTGCTCTCATGGTTTCAAACCTCAAGGTTTTCTATCGTTGATTGAATTCACAGATCTCTTATAGTTGTAAAACCTAACTGATAACTTACAACAAATATTGTAGTGTCAAGATGATAAAGATAAGAATTTGAGTACATACCTTGCTCACATGTATGGGGAAAATCACCATAGTTGGAGGCTTTAGACCTGATACAAATAGGGGATGTCATTAGAGATGGCAGAGTGAGCATGGAAGTCCACTAAGGGAAACCTACAACTATAGACCTAGAAGCAGTGAAGGATGGTGTGGTTTCTGAAGGATGAAAATCCACAAGGAATTTTTTGCAACAACCCCAAACCTTATGAAACTTGGGTAAGTGAATTTGGCCAAGATGGATTTGTAAAACTTAAGGCTCATGACCAAATTAAGGTCGAAATAGGGGCATAAAAGTGAGGCAAAGGTGAATTGAATTGATGAAGGAAATAATGAAAGAGGGGCTCCTTGGTCTAAATAGGTTGTGTGTGCAATAGGCACAAGAAATGGCGACTCTACTAGGAGAATGTTGTCAAGCATTCCAAGGATAAGGATTCATCTAGAACCCAAAATCTAGGGTTTTGTTGAGCAAAAGTATGCATCATCAAAAAAAATCAAAGCTTAAAGGAGAAAAAAATCCTTACCTGAATTAGGTCATAAAATATCTCATAAGTGTGTGTAGAATGAGTTCATTCCCCTCCCTTAAAAACCATAGAGGATGGTGATCAATCATCCAAGATAATATACATAAGTAATATAAATCCAAAATTAACCTAGACATTTCTTCGCTACTAATCAAGCATTCATAGCCCCAATGAAGTTGTCATTGCAATCCCCACCAACATTTCTCTACTGACAGTTGGACATCCATAGCCCTAATAGAGTTGCTTGCACACCCACACAGTTTCCTATTTTAAAATATTTTGTTGTATTTTTCTTTCTTTTATGCTTCTCTTGATACCTTTTTTCTCAACTATACAAACAATGAATCTTATAGCGGGTTTAGAGATCATAGTGGTTACTAGAGTAGATTTAATGTTTTTCATTTTCCAAGGCTTCATGATAACTATCGTATAGTTCATCAAGATTATTAAAAATTTGTGTTATGTGAATTCCAAGATATGTGGTAAAGGATTCAAACAAGGATTCAACTCTAAGTTAATCTAGAATTGTGGTGAAGGGACCTGATTCACATATGCAAACCAAGATTTGTGGTGACTCATGAAGAATTATCAATGGAACAAAAGGGAATTAATAGGAAAATTGATCCATTTAAGAAGGCTAAGAATAGCCACTACATTGAGAGCAAACACCACCCTCAATAAAACAAGGGTTTACAGAACAAGTGAAAGAAAAGAAAATAAAAACAAAAAGAAAAATATCTATTCTAACTATGTACAAGGGTTAGCTTGAGCAGCCTAGGCAAAGAAATAATGCTTGAGGAATTGCATGTTGACTAGAAATGAGACATCCTCTCCGGTGATCATTTTTAAGAGAAAGGCATTATCTACTAGGATTTTAAAGATTTGAAAGGGGCCAAGCCAAAGCTTATCAAATTTTTTATGTCCCCCTTTCTTCTTATTGGATTTGTCCTAGTATAACATTAGGTCAAAAATTCTAAAGGCGTTGACCTTGGCTTTACAATCAAACCATCTTTTGACTATGCCTAGTCTATGGCTAAATTTTTTACTCCTTCATTATGTATTTCCTCTAAATGGAGGAGTTTAGCTACATGGCCTGCAAGATGTTCTCCCTCTTCATAATAGGCATATATAAATTACAACATGGAGATCTTTAGGTAGATTGGGAAAATAGGTTCCAAACCATAAATTAGGTGGTACATGGAAGTTCCTAGGGTTGCTTTGCGTCGAGTGCAATCTTCCCATAAGGAAAAATGCAACTTGGTATGCTTGTCCTTTATGTTCTCATCTAACAAATTTCTTATGAAAGTCAACAAGTTCTTATTTGTAGATTTAGCTAACCCATTCCCTTGAGGATAGTACTTTGATGATAATTTTATCACAATTTCGTAATAGAAAGCCCAACCCTCAAATTTAAGAGAAGCAAAGGTAGGACCATTATCACACACTAATGAAAATGGCCACCCAATGTGATTGAGAATAGAACTTTCAAGGAAATTAATTACTACCTCAATTATGCATTGTCTACATGATATTGCTTATTTCCATCTAGTACAGTAATCAATGAACATTAGGGTGTACCCATGACCTATAGAGGATTGTGGGTTTACTGGACCAATGAAGTTGAGTCCCCACTAAGAAAATGGTCTTACCTCAGTAACTGGCTATAGGAGAAAAACACTTTACCTATCCCTAGTGGCAACAGTCTAACAAACATGATAGGATCAGATGTGGTTGTGAGCATCTTTGAATAATTACAGCCAGTAGTACCTAGCTCATAAAATATGGTGATCCATTGAAGGACCGAATCCATTCCCACTCCAAATTTTTAATTGAATTCCTTTAGCACTTCAGTTGCTTCATTTTTTCGTAAGAATCTTAGGTAAATCCCTTCATGATTCTTCTTATACAACATGGATCCTTTTAGCATATAACTATTAATTTTCACCCTCAAATTCTGATTTTGGACTCCTTGTAGATGTGGTGGGAATTTTTTATTCAGTAGATACTATATGATGCCATCATAGCATTCATATAAGGAAACATCCTCCAAGTTGTACTATTGAATGGTGAGTTCTAGTTCTATTTCTACCATTGTACAAGTGAGGGACCTCCCTCGAACCAATTTCATTGCTTGGATCACCATTTCATATTCTTGCAGTATCATTACCAATTTCTCTCATCTTTCTCCTTTCTCATTTTGCATCAGTAATATCTTGACAGTAGGATTTGGCACAATGGAAAACACCTTGTTTCTTATAATGTAACGCTTGAACTTCTTGACTTTTTGAACTAAGGCATACACCTACTTTTCAATATTACTATAGTGCAATTCATCATCCTTCAGCAGAGCACTCATGAAGAAAAAAGGGTGATCATTTCCTTCATCATCCTTTTGTGTTAATATGTTATCACATGAGTGGTATGAGGCAAACGAGTATATGTAAAAAGGATTAGAATAATCTGGGCTGACCAACATCGGAGCATATACAATAGTCCTCTTTATTTTTGAAAAAGCTTATTTGGCTTTTGACATCCATTCTACTTTAGCATCTTGTTTAAGCATTGTGTTTAACAGTTTCACTATTTCTACAAACTCTGTGATGAACTTCCTAACGAAGTTAATTTTATTGAAAAAGGACTTCATTTCATTCTTGCTTCCTAGAGGTTGAATTTTAAAGATGACTTGAATATGCTCTGGATCTATTGATATACCATTTTCTTAAATCACGTCCCAAAAAGTTTCCTCACTTACCCCAAAGATACAGTTCTTCAGGTTTAATGAAAAGACAAATTCTGTACATTTTTGGAACACTTTGCATAATCAAAGGTATGACCCCCTCTGTTATTTCAAAACACTATAGGATCATCCTTATATATGATGATGCACTTTCCAATGAGGTTTTTGAAAGCTATATCCATAGCATGCTAAAAAATTGCACCTGCATTGATCAAACCAAATGGAATCCTTCTATATGTGGTCAACCCCCATTCTGTGGTGAATGTTATCTTGTGCCTATCTTCATACTACACCATCACTTGATTGTACCCTAAGTAGCTATAAAATAATGACATCATCTAAGAACCATTGACAATTTGCAGCACCTTGTCCAATGAGGGCACTGAATAGTTGTCCTTTTCAGAAGCTCAATTCAAGTTCCTAAAATCTACGCACAACCCAACTTATCCATTTTTCTTGTGGACTGAAACTAAGTTAGACACCCATGTATAATGTTTAACAGTGAAAATTATATGAGCAGAGAGAATTTATTTCACCTCCTTGAAGAGTATGGGTTCCACTAGTACATTGATTGGACACTGTCATTATCTAAAGGGTTTCACGTCTGACTTGAGGGGAATAGTGTGAGTGATGATCGAAGTATGATAATTTTTTAGGCCTTTATATCCCTAGGCTATCACATAATGATAATTATGCAGTTCATCAATGATTCCTTTCTTTCCTTCTGGGGTGCAAACCTTACTAATGAAAACATTTTTGACATCTTCTGTAGTACCCAGATTATGACCATCACATTGGTTATTTATAGAGTCCTTGGTTTGCTATTCTTGATCCATTATGTGGCCTAAATCAAATATTATTTCTAACTGAACCATACCCCTTGGTATTGTATTAGTTTTCAAGTTGAAAACCCCTTCTATATCTAGCTTTGCTTCTTTGGGTTCTACCTCATGTATGATTTGGGAGGAAAATACATTTGAACTAGTGATTAAATCAAGGATATGTTTATCACCTTCTAAAACATGGAAGTTTCTTACATTATCAGGCATTGAGGCAGTAGGGGTGAGTTCCATAATGAACTTCTTTAGGCTAGTTAATGATAAATGAAACAAGGTGTTGGTTGCTTATGCTAATGCATTGATAGTGTGATTTTTACCTTGGGTAATTAACTAGATGATGAATGCATAAAATCCTTCTATTATGTCCCATAGTCTATGCCTATAGTTTTCTAACTTATGATCATGACAAGACTATAATTTTATAACCTGTCTTACAACTAGTTCAGAGTCCCCAAATAATTCTAACAATTTTACCCTTTTCCTCAAAGCCATGAGCAACCCATGAACTAAGGTCTCATATTCCACTACATTATTCATGCAATAAAATTGTAATCTATGGAAAAAAAATTCTCACGTGAAGGACCGATCATCTTGAAGCCTCCTCGTACTCCTTGCTCAAATTTAGATCCATCAAAGTGTAACATCCAAAATTTGGGGGGATTTGGCCTTTTGGAGTGGATTGAGAATACCTCATTTTTTGGTTGTGTGTCTATCTATGTACCCTTGTGTGGTTGTTTACATTCGTGTTGATCTTGACCAAGTTGTTCATGCAAAACCTATTTTGGTGTAATCTACATTTTGATGTGGTTTACTACCGTGTGACACAAGCAACACTCATACTCAAAATGGGAAGCATCATGCATTCTACACGAGTTGGGAAACAAGAGCTCTTTGAAATCCATTCTAGCTTCTAGGTTAAGTTGTTCTTGCACACATTTCTAGATGAATTCCTAAAAGCCATCAAATAGGCCTAAGTTTCCATCCTCTTTAAGATATGTATTATCATATTCAACTAGTGCCTATTTACTATTAGGGAGAGTGGTCAAATTGGGAGAGGCATGACATAGCACCAAGATTTCTTCTCCTACCTCTTCTTCAGAGAATTTATATGTAATTGGGAGGCAACTTCCCAATTTTGTTTCATCAAATAATACCTCATTTGTGTTGTTATATTTAGTGATCATAAACTTCATTCTAGGCCCATGATCAATCTAGATTTTTTTGGGTATCCCTTTTCACAAAAATAATATATGTGAGTAATCAATTGATGTATACCCATTGTGTTCTCAAGTGAAATCTCTCCCCAATATAATCCCATAATTTTCATGGATGTCAACAACTTGGATATCTATAACTTGTCATACCCTTTGATTTGTTGTGATTTTCACAGGGATTTTGTTTAGTTCCCTGACCACATTGACCTTAGTCTTGTCCAATTGAGTCACCTTATGATTCGATGGGTTGGAGTTATGCCTAGTGCTTGGAAAATTGTGAATGGCATGACAAATATTGATACTCCTAGAGCTAATAGGTAGTTACGTAATTTTTTTCCAAACATACAAATTGTCAGTAGAAAATGAGGGATTTATGACTTTCCTTGGAACAATCCTATGGAAGCATCAACTTGGGCTACCTAGGCCTTATATCTTTCACTGCTTCTATCTTTCACTTGCACCTGATTTTGTTTCTTAGCTAGCTACTTATGTACTTGTTTTTTCTTAGGCAGTTGGTTTGGTTTCTTTCCGACAATATCCCTAATTACTAGCTCATTACTAGAGGTGTCAAATGAGACTTTATTTGCAAGTACTTGTAGAGAAAGTTCATATGGGGAAGTACCATTTAATGATCGAAAGAAATAATTTCTAATGATAGGTACTCACACCAGCTCAAGATATGACAAACTTAAATTTACATTTTAAAGTTCCTCCACCACATATTATCCCATTTTTTTTACATCGATCTCGAAGGAACTTCTTTGAGCGGGATTGGCGGGTTGTTCTTTGGGTAGATTAGATTGTTTATTCCTACTGAACTGCTGAATTGGGACCCTACGGTAAGCTGGTTTATTACTAACATTTGGGTTAGGGGGCATATTGAAGTTTCTTCGGAGGTATGGATGTCATGAGCATACAACCAACTTGTCTATTTCTCAAATTGTAATGAGTTGTGAATTGGTGGAACATGTGAACCTCTTAAGTATGTTGTTCTTCTTCATATTTAGGTCCATTATCTACTGAATCAAAAATTTGATATAAGGCACCTTCATTACTTACCTTTGTTATTTCTCTTCATTTGTCGGTAGCCTCCTTCTCGGGCTCATTCTTGTCACTTTGAGGGATGGGTGTTGAGTTGACAACCAAGATCAAGTCTTAAGGCCCTGATGGCAATATTTATCTGTAGCTCAAGCCATCAATGGAATTTTGCACTTCCACTTGAAAGATTGCAGTAGCAGTTTGAAAGTCAGGACACTCAAGCTCTGAATTCCTGTTGGTTTGATGGATCCTGCACCACTTTGTTAAGGCTTCCTCAACCAAGAACACTCCATTTGTTGAATTGTCTATACTACTAGTTGGTTCAAGATGTGTTCACAACCCCCCATTGTTTGGTCTAGTGTTCCACTTCCTATTTTTCCTTTGGGACAACCTCCTTTCAAAGTTCTATTTATATTTTTTTCTTCATTCATAGTTCTGACTTGAAGAGAGACCCGAATCTCAGTTGTCTCTGTGGTAATTACATTGGATGCTTCTTTGAGATGCTTGTAGCTAGTTATTTTGGTTCCTCAAATGAGTTACTTATGTGGACAACTCATAGACTAATTAATCCAACTCATCAATTTTATCCTTGTCTACATTGCTTCACATTGCTACTAAATTTTGAATGTAAACCAGATGTGTTGCAGATGGATTTTATCTAGCAGCCAACACTTCAGAGCTCTACAAGTATGAAGGTACTGTAGATGCTTTGAATAAGATTGCTAGTTTAGAACTTGTAGGTAGCTAGGTATGAAAGGAGCTTAGTTCAATGGTGGCCCTAGATGTAGAACAATGGGTAACTAGGGTATTGGGTTCATCAATAGGGTTTGATGAGTCAAAGCATGAGTGTGTCCATGAATTCATCCCGGGTTGGTGGTAGGTCCCAACGAGGGTAATGGACCTACAATGTGTTTTCCTAGATCAGTGCTTACTTTTAATACTTTTGTATATGAATTGACCAATCTTGAAGGTGGTTGATACATTTGCTGGACCAAGGTGTATGTAAGGTTGTCCAAAGAAACATAATACACTGCCCTTACCAAGGAATCATCAACTACAAAAGGTAGTTGAAACTTCATGTATGTTCTATGAAATATGCTATTGAATGAGTTGATTGGCTTATTGACTTCCCACTTGATAGACATGAACTATTGATACAAATCCATGGGGCTAACTAGGTCTTTAATTTTTTGCAAAAATGTGTTCTTCATAAGGTCCCAAGATGTGATGGATCCGGTGGGTAGATGTATGTACCAATAGAATGTTTCATCTACCAATGAGTAGGGAAGATATGACATGCCACATCCTCATTTTCAATATACATATCCTTGAGATATGTTTGGAAAATCTTGATGTGCTCTCCTATAGTCCTTTATGGATCATTTGGATGGAACTTAGAGCAAAATCCTTTCAGATTCTTATGCATGCCATGATAATCATTGAAGGATATGGAGATGGGAAATTACCCAACCAATCCATTGGTGAGAGTGGTGTTAGTAATGGTTGAGTTTCAATAACTTGTGGATGAGATATGGCAGTTGTAATAAGGCTTGGAATGTGGCTAGAAAATGGAGAAAAGGCTAGTTGAAGTGAAGAAGAAGGTGGAGATGGAGGGGATGAATATTGAGTGGTTAGGGATGATGACTAAGCTTCCTCTTTATTAGTTCTCCCAACTTTGGTAGGGTTTTTTAGCTCTTCAAATTATCCCTTATCTAGTGTGGATCTAGTTATTCTATGAAATCCTTGAGTGGAGAAGTACCCAATTTGATCTAGCTTCATCCATATGCCCTCCTTCTAGCACTAATTCTATTGATGGGTATTTTTTCACTTCTCAAGATAGAAAAAAAATAGGTGTAATGTATCTCTTGAAACGTAACATTCTACAACTATGTTTCAAAAAATCACTCCAAGGTCTCTCGGGTCTTAGGTCATGACTTTGCAAAAACAACTCAATTGTTTGTCATCATTTTTTGGTAATCAAAAGGGCCATTTATGGTTAACTAAACATGGATTACTTGGGTCTACAAATTTTTTTTAGAGTTCTAGAAATTAATGAATAGTGGCAACAATTGTTTGACAACAGTCTGCAACTTCTTTATATTGATGGATCAAATTTAGCTATATAGTGCTGGAATTGTATGCTTAACTAGGATTTTAAAGAAAATTCAAAATATTATAGGGTTTAGAATTTTTTCTAATTCTAAAACTATGTTTAACAGTAACAATGGTTGATGCTATAGTAGATAGTGTTAGAGTAATAATTTTATTACGCTTAATTAATTACATCATACTGGTTAATTAATTAAGTCACTTATTCCTCTAGTTGCTTAAGCTAAACTTAGGCGCATTAATAATTATTTATTAATTATTAAGTGTGCACACTAGGGTTTCATTTAGGGTTTCCCTTTTAGGGTTTCTTGATCTCCTTCATAAGGATTGATCTCTTTGTAATAACTGAGATTCTAATAATGCATTTCACACTTTGAGGTTTGCAGAACATCTTCTTGGTTTTGCATGTCTTTTGCATGTGACAGGTATCCATTTGCATGCAGGTGATCTTGGATTCTAACATGGTATCAGAGCCTTGACATGCAGCCCCTTCTCAAATTCTGGAGAATTTCATTGCAGAGTTCGTTTGGGGTTCCTCGAGGATTTTTTGCCTTGAGTTCATTTATGCAGTGTCTTGGATCAGATCGAGCCTCACCATTAGATTTCGAGCCCTGGAAAAAGTCATATTTGGCTTTTATTTTGCAGATTTTGGCCATCGTTTGCCAGATCTATGAGGGTTTCAATTTTGGTGATTTTTTGGAAGCTCTGGAGGTCACCGTTTTCTCAGAGCATTTTGAGCAGAAACGGAGGTCACCATTGCGTTCGCAGCGGCCAAATACCCTAAGATCGCCTTTCGTTTCGTCGATTTTGGCGAAGTTGGTTCGGAGGGCAAAATTTTTTCCCAGGGAGGCCGTACGGCCTCCCCAGCACGCTTCCCAAGGCACGGATTTCGAAAAAAAAAACAAAAAAAATGAGTTTTTGGGAAACCCGCCGGCGCTCCCAATTTTGAATGAATTCCGCCGCTGGCGCGCCACCCGGCGGCCACCAGAAGCGGCAACCCCGGGTGGCGCCGCCCCTTCCCACCACCACCCGCCCGCGCTCAGCCCCCGCGGGCCCGTTTTGCAGAGCCCCTGGTCGTATGGGGGACCGGGCGCTATGCGCCCAGCCCCCGGCCGCTTCCTCTGCATGCCTGTGGTCACATGGGCGACCAGGGGCTCCACCCCAGGCCCCTGTCCGCCAGCCCTTGGTCGCATGCAGGACCAGGGGCCGAGATTTTTTTAGCCCCCTGGGCTGCCTGCAGGCCTTATTGGCCTTTCTGGAGCACTTTCACGAAATCGGGTATAACTTTTGCGTACGGTGTCCGTTTTTTGCAAACGATATATCGTTGGAAAGCTGATTCCGACGCCGATCTATTCAACATTTCAGTTTTTCTAGATTCTGCTCCAGATTTTTTTTTCAGGTCCTTGAACTCAGATGTTGTTGTTTTCACTCCGGAGGGCATATCTTTTGACTCAGTGATCCTTTTTTCACCATTCTTGCGGCGTTGGAAAGCTGGTTTAGTACTCTACATAGATCTGAGGTCTATTTTTATTTTCTGTTTATGCATGTTAGGAATTCTCTCTTTTTGCAGTCATTGGGGATTGTAATAAATGAACTATTATAAAGTTCCTTCGGGGGGGTTTCTTGCATAATAATCTTCATCATTTTTTGATGGCAACTCGCATGGGTTGTAATCTGGTCTCTTAGTTTCTTTTGGCCATTTTTGTCTTAGCTTGACACATATCAGATTCTTTTTGGTTCACACTTTAGATTGAGAGCCTATGGTTAGTGATCCACATCGGATCCATCTCAGTTTGAGGGCCACTAAATTTGTGGTTATTGTTCCAAGTCTGTATGGTACTTTTTCCCATGGAAGAGTTTTATTCTTAGTTTTGGCATCGGCATCGAGATTCACAGCTTCTAGATTCTGTCATCATCATACCATCTACTGTTGCTTTATGTATTCCAGGGTTTTTCCAGTTTGGAGTGTTCGAGTGTTCCGTGGCATCGGGTCTGCTGTCACATTATTATGATTCCGATATGGTTTCTTGTAGACAGAAGTATCTTTCCTTTCTTGCCAGATTGTGGTTCCAGTGTTACTCCACAGTGTTCTTCCAGTGCTTCTTTGCAGCAGTCATCTCATTGTAGGGGGCGTTGTCCCACTGGGTTTTCCTTCTCTACCTCATTTTTGCATTTGTACATGGGTACCTGATCAGGCCTTGTTGCCGGGACCCATTCATGCTTTCTTGCATTCATCTTAGTTTTAGGTGCATGCTTATTTTAGTCTCCCTAAGTTGCACTTATGGGGGGTGTTAGTGTAATTAATATTTAATTACACTTGCATAACTTTACTTAGGTTGAGCTAATTTTAGGTCAACATTAGGGTTGCATACTTTGCTTTTATAAAGCAAATCATCTCATTGTAATATTGAATTCTGAATAATAATATTTTGCACATTACATGCAAAGCTCTACTTTTTTGATGTTTTCTCTTATGTGGAAGGTGTTTAGGTTTGCATGTCTGATCTAGGGTTTCTAATGATACAAATTGATATATATGTAGATAGACATATATACATTATTCAATTTGATTGTTCAATTGGAATGTACATATACATACATGTGGATACACTTTGATATATATATACATAGTTCAGTTTGATTGTTCCATTGCATTGTACATATATATACATGTAGATAAAATTTGATATATATGTACATACATATTGACATATACATACATGTGCATACGTATGCACATAGATATATATGTACATACTTATTGGCATAGACATACATCTAAATACGTATGCACATAGATACATATGTACATCCTTATGAACATACCTATATATCTACATATGTATGCACATTTAAGCACGACATATATCCTCGAAATGAAAACCAGTCAAACCATTTTCATATTTGGGAATAACAAACAAATGGTATAACCAAAATGCAGATTTAAATTTTGTGCAATGATGAACATAATAATAGGGGATAGCTAGAATCATATAGGTCAAATAGGTTACATCCATCTCTACCATTCACAAAACAATAGTGAACTGTAATGTACCGAAACAAATAAACTTGAGAAAAGACATACATACATGTTATCTTTTGTAGAGGTATTGTGATGCAGGAGCATCCAAGGTGTAAGGCAATCTTGCATCACCAAAAATATTTTTATTTTGTTTTGTTTTATTTTAATAAGGGCTTAGGGGTTAGGAGAATAATATTTTAATTTGCAACAATGTAAATTACCTTGGTGTGAAATTGTAAATGTAAATCGGATGGGAAATAAGTCTTGGTAAAATAGTGAAAGCATCTTGGAGGGGAATATGCCTTTTGGGTGTCCACTTTTGGAGAAGGTCAAAAAGTCTTGTTTGCATTTAAATGTATCATAAAATGGGCTGCAAAAAAATATTGCATGTTGCTTGCATGCATTTGCATGTTGGTCACAAGCTTTGCATGTTGTTGCATGTTTGGGTCGTGATTATGAGACCCAGTTTTAGTAAAATGGCCATAAATTTCTCATACAGTAAAAAAATTGTGAATTTCAAAATTATTCGAAAAGTTGAAAACGAGGTGCACTAAATCCAGAACCCATTTGAGGAAATTCTGACAAATGGCAGAGCATTGATAGGCTGAAAGTGATGGGTTTTATTGGTGGTTTAGTGGAGGTTGTTTTGAGAAACCAATAGTGGTTTCTTCTCACACAATTTCTATATGTTGATGTTTCTCATTTGGAGAAGTTGGATTTGGAGTTGCAGGTTTACATAACTAGATGTTGTTAGATTGAGCATAGGATGAAGACTCCACTATTGCAGATTTTTGTAATCAAAGGCCCATGTTGTAAGGGAAACTTGCGAACTTCAACATATTATAATTTCATTTCATGTTTGTTGCAATAAAATATATTGTTTAACTTCTTGCATATGTTGTGCTATTTTGAGTTGTGTTATGAGTTTTCAGATTTGTAAGGGGAGTCCCATTTCATCAATGGTATTAGAGCAGGAGTTCTTGAGTATGCAGGCAGAAGCGCCGATTGGAGGCAGTTTGCACTAGGACTTGTGGTGGTGTGGTGTGTAGACCGATCGCCGAATGTGAGGCAGTCTATACTTGAGAGGTTGAATTTTGAGAGTATGTGGCAAGTGAGGTTGCAACAACAACAAAAGAGTTTAGCAAAATGGAAGATGTTGAAGAAAGAGAAAACCAAATTGCGGCAGTTGAGGATGTTGTAGTTAAAACAAAGTATGCAGTGATGTATGGGGATCCAGTGTTCGATGAGGAACCTGATGAAGACCAAGAGATTCTTGAGCGAGAGATTGTAGAGATAGAGAAGTTGTTCAATGAAACAACAGAGACAATAACATTCAACAGTGAGGAAGAATATGTTGTGACAAAAGAAGTCATTGAGATAAAATCAAATTTTTATGAGTTTTATAATGTTGAATTTGTAAAGGATTTGCATTGTGAGATGAGAAAAGAGTAAGAAAAGAAAAATGATTGTGAGGATCCATAGTGGTATATAGATGTATACTTGCAAGTTGAGGCTATGGAGGAAGCTATAGGAGATATTTGGTGGAGGTGGTCAGTTTGTGGTGGGTCAAAACCCACGAAAGAGGAGAGGAGTAGAGAGATTATTTGGAGGAAGATGGTACATGGTGGATACAAGTCCACGGGAGGAGAGAAAATTGGATTGCAAAGTTGTCAAAGAAGGAGGCTACTTATTCCAACTAAGTGTTGGAAGAGGAGGAAGAAGAATAAATCAAAGGTACCAATTTCAGCGATGGAGTTTGTTGAGGATTGCTTGCAATTCAAAAGGGTGGTACTACCGCTCAAATCCATTTTGTAAATCCATATTAACAAAAAAATTCCTACCTCGGGTGTCTGATGTAGGAGCATCCAGGGTGTAAGGCAATCTTGCATCACCAAAAATATTTTCATTTTGTTTGGTTTGATTTTAATAAGGGCTTAGGGGTTAGGAGAATAATATTTTAATTTGCAACAATGTAAATTCCCTTAGTGTGAAATTGTAAATGTAAATCGGATGAGAAATGAGTCTTGGTAAAATAGTGAAAGCATCTTGGAGGGGAATATGCCTTTTGGGTGTCCACTTTTGGAGAAGGTCAAAAAGTCTTGTTTGTATTTAAATGTGTCATAAAATGGGCTGAAAAAGAATCTTGCATGTTGCTATCATGTTGCTTGCATGTATTTGCATGTTGGTCACAAGCTTTGCATGTTGTTGCATGTTTGGGTCATAATTATGAGACCCAATTTGAATAAAACAACCATAAATTTCTCATACAATAACGAAATTATGAATTTCAAAATGATTCGGAAAGCTGAAAACGAGGTGCACCAAACCTAGAAACCATTTGAAGAAATTTTGACAAATGGCAGAGCGTTGATAGACTGAAAGTGACAGGTTTTCTTGGTGGTTTAGTGGAGGTTGTTTTGAGAAACCAATAGTGGTTTCTTCTCACACTATTTCTATATATTGATGTTTCTCATTTGGAGAAGTTGGCTTTGGAGGAGATGCAGGTTTACATAACCAGATGCTGTCAGATTGAGCATAGGATGAAGACTCCATTGTTGCAGATTTTTGTAATCAAAAGCCCATGTTGTAAGGGAAGCTTGCAAGCTTCAAAATATTATAATTTCATTTCATGTTTGTTAAAATAAAATATATGGTTTTACTTCTTGCATATGTTGTGCTATTTTGAGTTGTGTTATGAGTTTTCAGATTTGTAAGGGGAGTCCCATTTCATCACATTGTATGAAATGTTGTATAAGATTATCAACATTGAATTTTTTTTCACAAATGTAGAATAGATATTATAAACATAGTAATTGTTTTAAGCAAAATTGAAACAACTTATCTGCATAGAATATATTTTCACAAATGTAGAATAGATATTATAAACATAGAAATTGTGGTAAACAAAATTGAAACAGAATATCTGCATACAATATATTTTTTGAAATATAGATTATAAGACAACCATAAAAAAAAGGTATTAAAATAGTCGTCAATGGGCTCGACACTAGAGCGCCTTAATATGCAATTGTAAAACAATTTTCACCCACTAAGTCAACCAAGGTACTTGTATCACATTAATACACAAATTTAGTTCAAAATAATAATCAGATTTAGTTCACATTTATAAAAAGATGTAGCACAATGAAAATGGCATCCCCAACTAAAACCCAAAAAAAGACCAAGATAAAAGGCATTGTTTCAGTTGGTCCCTCCCAAACTCAGTCAAATGCTCCAAGGAATGAATCTAGAGATGTGTTCTTGTCTCCTATTGTTGCATTTAGACTTTCCATAAATTGATTTACATTTACATTTTTCAGTTGCATGCAACTTACATTTGAAGGCGTTAGTGGTGAAGAAGTCAGGCGAACTGGAAATTGAGTGCAGCTAACTTGAGATGAGCTGGGATTGAAACACACATTGCTTGCAGAAAACAAAGGGATGTTATTATTGCTTATATCTTGAAAGTAACTGTGGTTATCAGAAAAGGAGGTTGCAGGACTACTTAAGCATCTATCTCGCATCAATGCTCTATGGGCAACCTCGATCTCCCTTTCCTTCTTCTCTTGTTCTTTTTGTATCCTCTCTTGCTCCTTCTTCTACCCTTTTTCCTTTCTTTGCAACTCTTTCAACTACTCTCTTTCCTTGTGCTCAATTTCCTTTTCAATTTTCTTTTGTTCCTTCTACTCCAAGGCCAAAATTTTTGTTGCATTTTTGTCCTCAGTGTTTTGCCTCTCTGATTTTTAACTCTTCTAGTTCTATTTTTCTTCGTTCCTGCTCCATTATAAGAGTCATGTAACTGTCAGCAGACAACAACAGAGACTGACGGTTCACCTGAAGAGCACCAGCAACAGACTTTCTCGTTCTTCCATTCACTCTGTGACTTGGTAGCTTAAGGAAGTTATTGATCCGAGAACCACTTTCGATTTGAATTGTTTCATTGACTTGGGAGTCAGTAAACTCCACCTGGTCCAATGTACCTTGAATTTTATTGCTGCAATCTGCATAATAGTGCACTATTTCTTCTGGAGGTGTGGGTGTTGGAGATGGGAATGTGAAATCCCCCATGACTTCTTGTGCAGGTTGGTTGTCCATGTCCTCAAGTTGTTGCTCTACACCTTCATGCACTTGACTATTCGTTAGAGTTTGCAATGTTTGTGAAAGTTCATCTGTTGAAACATCAAGTCCTGAAAGACTAAGGATGTTCTACACTACAGAAGCATCGCTGGTGTCAACAATGTCATGCGTCTTGCTAGGATG
This sequence comes from Sequoiadendron giganteum, assembly GCA_007115665.2. Taxonomy (NCBI): domain Eukaryota; kingdom Viridiplantae; phylum Streptophyta; class Pinopsida; order Cupressales; family Cupressaceae; genus Sequoiadendron; species Sequoiadendron giganteum. The sequence continues at coordinate 335,789,278 of CM021100.1, read as the reverse complement.
CATGTCGCCCACGAGTGCATCAAAATTGAGGGGCCATATCCCCGTCCTTTAAAACCAACTTTTATGTTGGCTGGAGTCAAATCTCTTCTTAGTGCCTTGCTGCCTAACTCTACCAATTTTTCCCTTCTGATATCAAAATTGGGGAATCTAGTGAGAAAATCTGCTCATTCTAATTTGAAATATTGCTTGAATGGTGCAAACACGCTAACATCTAAAGGTTGTAATGCGTGAAAAGTATGAGCAGGCAGTGTAAGGAGGTCAATGCCTAACCTCCTTGCCCTTTGGATAGTTGACAATGCCACATGAATTCCATGACCGTCAAAAATCAGCAGGTGCCTATTAGTAGGTGAGACACCCCTAGAACCGACACACAGAAATGTTACCAAACCACTCATAGAAAAGCTCCTTCACCATCCAAGCATGTGCTTGGGTTGCCATAGTTGCGTGTGGTTCACAGTTTCCAATGTAATTCTCTATCTATGTATTGCCCTTGAACAAATCGAAATCAGGTATGGTTTGGCAAGCTGCATTAACACAACATAGAATTGTTATCCATTCTCTACTTTTTGGAATGATGTATGAGACATTCATGCTGCCTCGTCGTGCCAAAACCCTCATAGTTCCATTTCTACTAGTTTGAATGCTCATTTCATTACAGTTCCAAATTTTGTCAGGACCGTATGGGGTACTTTCATAAGTTGTTGTCAACGTTCTATAAAATTCAACTACTATTATGGGTCTAAGGTTTACCGCCCTGTCTTTAACAAGACCTTTAGCTATGCGTGAGGTCAATTCTGGATGGCGCCTCTTGAATCCAATCCACCATGATTTCCAGGCAGCCCCTCTGTGAAAGGGTTGGGTCTAGTCTAGCATATCTGAGCAACCTCTTGCTTGAGATTCATAATCTCAAGCCCATAGCCAATATCTACCATATATGTGCACCACTTCGCAATCAAACCCTCCTCTTCTGTCAAGACCATGGGTGGACCCTTCTTTGAAGTAGTGCCTAGGTCACCTAACCAATTGCTAAGTGTTGTAGCTGGGAGTTTCCACTTCTTCGCAACACCTCTCATCGGCATCCCATTTGTTTCAACATCCTCCAGTGCCCCCTCCATGTCCTCTGATGACCATTCCCTTTCCTTTAATGCTCTTGCCCGTCGGATTGGTGGTGCAACAACCTCCTGGACAACCTCAACTAGTTCTAGATTCGTGTTTACTTATGCAACCAATTGTTGCACATTGGGGATTTTTATACTGTCTTTCCTTGTACGAGACGACGTCTTTGCAGTCTTGGTTTTAGTTTTCGACCTCAGTTTACCTTTAGATTGCACCTGCAAATGTTAAAAAATAAGTTTGGAGTAGTTAAAAAAAACAAAATTTGACCACTGTTGAAGTCACAGTGATGCATGAACAGTTTGAATTTATTTAATATGCATCTTGACATTTTGAAATTTAATGCTCTGATTTTTATGAATAGTTTGTAATGCAATTGCCCACAGTTTGTAATGAAATTGTCTTTATTGTGCATGATCAATATGTTTTTATTGTCTTTATTTTGCTTGGTTTTTATGAACAGTTTGTAATGCAATTGGATTTATTGTGCATGTTGACATATTGTTCAATTTTATTATTTGAATTGAAATTACTTAGAGCAGATCTATTTAGTGAAACATGAACAAACATTGGTTAAACATTGTCAAAAGGAAATACAATGGTACAGACGTAGTGAGGTAGAAAACTTCAACTGAAAGAGAAAGGGAGCTTTCTTGAGTGCAGAGCTGAACATTGAAACATGGAGAGCCGAACATAAATATATAAAACAAATTTTGTAGTAACATTACATATAGAAATATATATATATATATATGCCATGTATATATGTATATATATATATATATGTATCTATGTATATATATACATATATTTAGTATATGTATGGAAATATGTCTATGTATTATTTTGTTCTTCCATGCACAATATGTATATGTATGTATGGAAAGACAAATACATATATAAGAACAAAATAATATAATTGCATGGCAGAATAACTTCAAAATGAAAACAAGTGAATCCATTTTCATATTTGGGATTAACAAACAAATATTAAAGGAAAATTGCAGAGTTAAAGTTTGTGCATTGTCAAAGAGAAAACCTTGTAATTTTGAGCCAGTGAAACCCTTTCCATGTTTGGTAGTAAAAATAAAATGAAAAAATAATTTTACAGACATAAGTATTGTGCATGGAAGAACAGAATAATACATAAACATGCCAGAATATCTTCAAAATGAAAACCAGACATACCATTTTTATATTTCAGAATAACATGAGAATATTTTCAGCAAATTGCAGAGATGAAGTGTGTGCAATGAGGAAGACACGAATGCAAGTGCATGGCAAGAACCCTCGAAATGATAAACATTAAAGCCCTATGAATATTTCCTAGTAACAAGCAAATATATTGTATCCATTTCCGTATTTTGAAATAACAAACAAATGTAAAAAGCAAATTGCAGAGTTAAAGTTTGTGCAATGACGAACACACGAATACAAGTGCATGTATGTAAACCAGTCAAACCCTTTCCATATTTCGTCGAACAAGTCTAATAGTAATGAAAAACCATTTAAACTAGTAAAGCCCATTTCATATTTCGTATAAGGAAGCAAATATGAAAAGCACAATGCAGAGTAAACGTTGTGCAATGAATAACAAAAGATTAGGAATAATAGAATATATTGAAATGCGGTAAACGTCATGCATGGATGAGTATGGAGGAAAGGAAAACCAGTGAAAACTTGAACTTGAATTGATATGACTTGACATTCATATAAAGTGTAAGTTGATACTCCAGATATTGAGTTACAGGTCAATGTGACAAAAATTGACATCCCATACAACATATTTGCATTCACAGGCAACTTGAAGTTGTAACAATAGAATACCTGTAGCTTGTCAGGATGGTGCTGCTGCTGCCTCTGGACTTTCTTCATATTTCTGGACCAAATTGTATAACTGATAATGAAAGTGGGATGTGCTAAATGGAAATTGCAAGAGATTGAGTAATGTATTTTTGAATTTAAAAATCTCCTTATATGTTCAATGTTGGTTTGGTGTGGATTCTTTAATTCCTGTCATTTTAATTTCAAATTTAAAATCTTCATCGGATGCCTTCAATTGCAATATTTGTCTGTATTAATGGTGTGCATTCCTTGTTTGCTCGACGGGAGAGTTTGGTGGCTTTAACACCATTGTTTTGATGGTTGCAAGTGGGAAAAATAGGAGGAAGAACCAATAGTAGAGAGGTTTGATTTGACAGATGACACATATGAATGATTGTTACATGTTTGAGTGTTGTGTTGGTGGGCAAGTGGGATGGGGATTCGGCTGGAATTCATTTGGTGATGGGACATTCTTGGCTCTCTGTTCTACTCATGGCATCCCAATTGCCCGAAAGTTGGCTATGATGTAATGCAAGTGGTGACATTATACGGGAGCTTGGGTTATACTAATTTTATATTTTGGGCTTTCGTTTTAAGCGAGGGGCAAGTAAAAAGCAATATGGCTTGTATATTTGTAGTGTCAGATGTGCTTTGAATATTCTCTAACATGTAAGACTGCAAATATCTATTTGTATGGGACAAATATTCTCCGATTATAATACAATTTTGATGGTACAGTGATACGTTTACCTTTGTTGACTTTGTGGGTGAAAACTGATTTACATTTGCCTATTATTCAGCTCTACTGTGGGGCCTAAACACATTTGGGCCCCTCTCCCCTAGTCTTATTTCTTTAGTTTAGCCTTTGTTTATTTTGGAAGCACCAATTCTTAAGATTTAGCCTATGTGTTTATTAATAATGGTTTCCAAGATTTCTAAACATTTTGCATGAACATTATAATATATATTTATTATTTAGGAATGTTCATGTAGATATTATAATTTCACACTCAGCATGAACATTATAATATTTGTTATTTGTTTATTTGGTCAATAGATTCCAGTATTATTCCTTTTCTGATTTCTTGATTATAATATATGTTTGTTTTATGACATTTACAATATGATTACAATTAATATTATTAATGATAATTACAATTAATAGTATTAATGATAATTACAATTATAGTGATATCTATTATTATTATTATTTAGATTAGTTTCTTGATAATATTTAGGATTCTAATAATTATAATTATAAAGTTTTTTTTTTTAGATAAAAGGCATAGAAGTAAAATTATTTAACCTCAAGGAGGTTAGGGGCAAAGTCCATTCCTTTACCCCAAGTCAACGGAGCAAGAATTGACACAATATTATTGACCCTTGTCTTTCCCACTACAAAGCGAAGTCGAACCGGTGACCTCGAGGGATGCAACCCCAAGCCCCAATCAACTCCGCTATAATTATAAAGTTATTTTGATAATTATAATTATAATAATGATGTTTGAATGACAATTGTTTATATCTATATTTTGATATTTATTCGGTTTGGTTATTTATGTTTCAATATCTCAAATTTAGCTTTACAATTTCGAGGACATGACAATATGTTTATCCTTGTGTATATGAGCAATTCCATGTTTCTCAAATTGAATTTAATTGTGTGACCAAGTGCATCTCCAATCCTGGTTAAACATCTACCCGACCAATACTCATATGGGAGATTGTAAAGTCTTAACTAGACTAGACCATTTCTTGGATTGTAGATTAGGGGGTTGAAGTTTCGTTCCCATTTCTAGAGGAACAAATATGAACTTTCATTTTTCCAACCGTCGTCATTTGAAATCCTATTTCTGGTTGTTTCATTCTCTAAGACGATCACAAAGAAACCTTTTGGCATGAAATTGACGATTGGATCGATTTTCCAATTTTTCACAACCCAATCCCTAATCTCCTTCCTCGTGAACCTTTTCCCAAGGAAACGACCAATAACCGCCACATTTTTATTTTTGTTACATCTACCAACATGTCTACAAACCCCAGTGGTATTTCTCTTCTTCCTCTTGCAATGCATTATGTCCTACCCTGATCTTTCATGTCATCCTTCTCAAGTTCAGCTTTCCCTAAAACCCCTGCACTTGCAACCATAAATATAGTTTTATTCCTACATTAACAATTTCTAATTAGAAAGTTAATCCACAATTATCTATTAAACTTAAAATTTGAAATTAAAGACTTTAATTAGATTTATTGACCTTGAATTCTATTCCATTCCTATTTCCTCAACTTATTCTTCTAATTCCTCTTATTCTAGTAGTTTTCCTTTCCTTTTTTTCATTTCATTTCTTTTTTATTTATTATTTTTCTTTTGATTATTTTATTATTATTATTTATTTTAAATGATTATTTTAAATCTTTAAAGCATTTTTTTAAGATAAGTAAAAAATAATTAATTGAATATTAATTTAGTCCTTTCTTTTCAATATTTAATTTTCAAAATATTTTTAAAATAATTCAAAAATATTCTTTAAGATTATTTAAAATAAGTAAATTAAATAATAATAAAAATTAAATTTGATTCAAGATATAACTTGAAACACTATTTTTAAAAATAAAGATTATTATTTTATTTTATTTTCTAATATATTTTTCATGAAAAATAAAGCTAAAAGAAAACAATTAGTTTTTCTCCACTTAAATCCTCTAATCTTTTATTTGTCAAATAAAAAATATATATTTATTTCATTTAATTATTTATTTTTGAATAATGTAGATAATGTAATTAAATTTTTGAATAATGTAGATAATGTTAATTATTTTAATAATTAGTTATTTAATTTTAATGATAAATTATTATTATTTGATAATTTATCATTTTAATAATTAATTATTATTTCCATTCAATTTTTATAATTATAAATTATAAAATTTTGAAACTACTAAAAAATAAATTGGTGACAATATACTTGAATCCAACTAAACTAGAACAAATCGTATAAAAGAAAATTAAACTTATGGTAACTTGTACATATTTTGAATCCCTGTGGTCCTAATTCAAGTCAGATTCACTGTTTCTAACAAGACATCCATTACCTATTTTTTAAAAGAATAATACAAGAAATTATGTTTGAAAGAAATCTCATTAAGGAACATGTGAAGTTTTATCTCATATACTTGAAGAAATTTCAGTCTACATTGTTCAAGTTTTCCTTGCCACCAAAGCTCAACAACAATTAAATGAAATTCAATAATAAAGGTCTCTAAGAGTATGGTCTCATGGGGGGTTTGGGCATCTATTTTCATGGAGTTGGTGGGCTCTTGGGGAAAACATAATTATACTACGGAATTAATTGAAATCTTTTCTGAAAAATAGCAGCCCCTACCTTTCAGAACAGTAGATTTCAGCTGGTGAAATTGAGGTGGGGCTAGAAATTGCCCCTAAAGCTTAGGATTTTTTTCTGCCGCTTGTCTGTCATCTAAAATTTTAAATCCCTATCATAAAATAAAAGTGGGAGAATTTTTATTTATTTATTAATTTTTATCGAAGCACTGCATTTTATTCTTTAAATTTTGGAGTTTAAAATTTTAAGCTGAATTGCACTATTAAAATCATGAGACCCCCAGCTTTAAAATATTCCTAAAAAATCTCGACAACATCCGCTGCAATTTTTTAGGAAGCCCCCCTCCATGGGACCTTACCCTAACAAAATCGAAAGAGTGAAACGATAAGCATCTCAAAGTTTTCTTTCAAGCCAAATTGAAATCATATTTTATTATACCATTTCCTGAAACCTATAACCTCACTTTGCCTTGTTTTCTGTACTAAATGTCTAAATACAAAGAACATCAATCTCTAAACTAGGGGTCAATGCAAGTTTCTGGCATAGACGGTGGGAAGGCACCAACCACTGTTCCATCCCCAGCATTGGAAGTTTCATTTTGCTCCATTGATTTTTCTTGAACTACTTCAGCTACAAAGATGCTCCCCGACTCACACCACCCTGCAATTACATCCAAATTTGAACACTGCAATAACAACCAAACCATGTCAAACATCATTGAAAGCTTATGCCATTACTTCTCATCGCTCAAATAGATTTTTTGGCAATTAAAAGTTATTGAAATCAACAGTCTTAATGCACGAAAGTCAGAATCAAAGTATTATAACATACTTTATTGAAGCCCAACCAACTCGAGTCGCCACGAAAGGAAAAGTTGCGTTGAGGCTTTCCTCTCCATCTCCCACAAACAACCTGAATATAAAGCATGTCCCATCAATATTTCATATTCTAAAACATTCGATCTCAAATGATTGATGCTAAACAAAAAAATGTTTGTGAGACACACAAGTGGTAACTTTAATAGTATGCTTTTTAATCAATGTTATAAAATGAAACTTAATATCCAATGGTTGTTTTAAGCTAAATAACTGGTATGATAGACCTCTCAAATAATATTCAAATCAAACTCAACCACGCAACTCTTCAAACACAGTCTGTTAATCCAGTGTGGACAAAATGGATGGATCTCTGACTGGTTCTCTCATCTTTGGAATGAACGTCTAGATAGCTGGAGATCTCGGAGTGTCTGGTTACACAAAGATTAGGTGGATCTACATCTATGTGTTCATAAAATTCAAACCACTTTCTTAAAAATTATAATTTAAACATAGATGCATTGATAAAGTTTTCATGAACCGATCCAATTGGAGGTTGACAGGAACATTACCAAGTTGAGTAAAACAGAAGAGCCCGTTCCAAAGAGCTTTCACTTGCCTAACATTATGTTAGATTTTCCAATACACTTGAGAACCAGCATACCTGGTTTCACGTTGATCCACCTCACATGCTTGTTGCGGAAATATCTCCACTTTTGTTGGGAATCTTCGATTGGACCCTTGGCCATTCATCACTTCTCATTCAAGATCCATCGTGCAGATATGATTTCAAACCCTCATAATCTGCAAGCTTGTTTCTATTGCTACTTGTAAGATGGAAACTGTCATGTCCTGAAATTGAACACTAAGATAACAAAGACATTTAAAATAAAATAAAATATATATATATATATATATATATATTAATGACTCGATACCATTATAATTATAATTGTCAAAAGACATTATTATAATTATAATTATTATACTATAAATATCAAAATATAAATATTAGATTTTATAACCATCATAATAATGTGAAATAAATAAACTATAATACTAATGAATCAATATCTAAGGTAAGATAATAAAATTAAGATAATCTAGAATATCATTACAAATTATAAAATTTGGATTATCTATACCACCAATATATTACTTAACTTATTTTGATAGCCAATAAAGAATAAAAATAATAACGGACATCCTTGGGTAAATAAATAAACATAAAGCTACCAAAATACATCGAACCAATACAGACCAAAGATGGGATATAAAATAATTATCCTTATAATATTTTAATT
>CM021100.1:335743125-335780781 GCA_007115665.2 Sequoiadendron giganteum | reverse complement strand
CGACACTTTGCGTCCCATAAGTTGTGAATTTAATATCCTTTGATAGGTCCTCTTTTGGGAGACATTAGATGCAATGTTCCCAAAGTCAAAGACCTCGCATGAATGAAACAAGACTCCTTCGAACATCCCCTTTTGTATTTTACCTTTTTTCATTTTATGCATAACACAACTTACATGCATGTGGTGCCATCTTGCACTTGTTAATGAGTTCTAAGCATCCAATGCTTTGCTTGTCTCAAGAACCACACCCTTATCTTTTTGGCAATTTATGAAAGTTATCAAGAGGTATAACATCGATATGGTTGAGTGGGAAGCCCAACTAGTGGCACGAATTTCCCCATAGCCACCTTTTTTAGTGTGAGTGCATACCAACAATGTGTATGTATCTCACCTGGGTATGTGCAGGATCATGATTGGCCAAAAAGTGGCGATATGGAAGTGATATGATGGCCCATGTCGCTGATGACTTTTTTTTTACCCAAAATTGACAAAACGAAATGGGTTTTTAAAGAAGATTCTTAGCTTTCCACCAATATAAATTATGCTTTAAGTTGAAATTAATAAATAATTATTATTCATTTTCTATTTGAATTAGGACTAAAGTCCTAATTGATAGGTTGATTAAAAAACATCTATAGATTTCAAAGAGTATCACATTATTTGAATCTGAAATATGTGTCACATTCCATGCTTCACATACTATAGGATTACAAAAAAATAAAAATAATTTCATGATGTTTTGACCAAGTTAAGGTGGTCAGAGGTGGTCAAACGTATGAGTTTTTATGTTTTTAAAAAGTTGTAATAAAAAAATCATACTTAATTATTTACTTGGAAAAAAATTACAAAAAAATATGCATCACATTGGGACATGAGTCTTCTACTTATATCTAAAATCTTATAAAAAAATATTATCATTTTATTATGGTTAGGTTGGTTAGCCAGACACCTACTTCTTATTTTTTCCCTGAGATTTAAGTACTACTACATTGAAATTTCAAATTTTTACCAAATAGATGTTTTAAAAATAAAAATAAACCTAGTAGTTTAGAAACTACATTCAATTTAAACAGATTCTATTCTTACATATTTTTGAAATAATATAGTTAACTTATTCAAATTTTTATGTCAAGTTGCCTAACTCTGATTTTTTCTGAATTTTATTGCCACTTAAGGGCCTGTTTTTTCCATGATGATCCTGCACATGCCAACCGCCTTTTTGGAATTCTTACCTGGTGGAAAACCATAAGTCTCGTTGACCCAAAGTGAGTAGCCTCTTTCTTTTTGGACAAACAACCTAGATATGATTCACAAGTAGCTAGAAAAATGGTTGAAGCTTGATCCAACTTTTTTTCTCCCTCCACTCTTTCACATCACTCCTTGTGTCATCTTTTGTTCTTATTTTTGGTTTGCCATGGGATCTTGATCTTGGGGGCCTTGTCATCCCTCTTGATCATAGTCAACTCACCTTACTAGCATGATTACATTAGATTTGACTCGACACACATGATTCATCTACTTCTGTGTGAGTTTGAAGCAAGTTCATCCTCTCACTAAAGTGGGAGCTAAATGTGTTTCGAAAAAGTGTAGTCTTTGGCACTTTCCCTTGGATTTTGGCCTTGTTTTTCCTTGATTCAATCTTCAATTCTTTCAAATCAAAAACAACCTAACGTTGTTTCACTAAGGTGTTGTGAAGAGTTATAACACATCTTCCAACTTTTCTAAGACCCTTTCAACATAATTCACCTAAACAACCCCCTTTTACCCCTTTTCAAGCCTTGTTTGAAGGTGTTGTAAAGTGTTGTAAAGAATTTTCACACTTTCCTAGGCTTATCATCACTAATTTAACCCTTTTCTTATGTTAATTTTTCCCCTAAATGTACTTTTAAGCCCGATTAAAGTGTGTTTCAGGAGGCAAAGCTGATAAACTTCATTAATCACAATTTTATTCCTAACCACCACTTGAATTTTCCCAAGTGGACTAGGTCACCACCTTGGGTGACCTAATCCCTTCTAGCATAGATTTCAAAATTAAAACAAAACCTAAGAGGAATTTTTCCTCTAGAACCATAGTGTCGGCCTATCATGTTACATTTAAGGAAAAATAGGGTTTATCTTGTATAAATAATGGTTTTCATCCTCATTTTGACCTCTCATAAGATCATTTTTCACCTTCACAAGTACTCTTGCACTCAAGCTTCCAAAGAAAGCAATCAAGCAAAAGGCATCTCAAGCAACCTCCGTTAGAGCTGGTTCTTGAATGTTGCAGATTTCAACAATCAAAGGTTTGGTAAGTGTTTGTATTGTATTCATCATTCAATAATCCATTACCTTCATTATATTTCATTTGGATTTGATTATCATCAAAGGGGTTTGTCTAAGGCAAACCCCTAATCTCTAACCCTAACCCTTTGTCTCCTCTTTGCATGTGTGATTTACAAGTTTTTGTGTGTAGGTTTGTCAAGAAGAAAGGTTTTAGAAAGGTGTCCTCAACTCATCAAGATCACTCAAGTCAACAAGGCCCTAGTTGAAGCTTGGAGACCTCTTTCAGCCCGTTTTCTGTAGAATCTAAACTAGACACCTGTTGGGATCTAGAGTGTAGAACGAAGGCTCCAATCTCCACTTTCAAGTTCTTAAAAACTTAGAAGAGGACTAGGTCGCCAATAATGGCAACCTAGTCCCTCTGAGCCTATGTTTCAGGGATTTTCACATTTTTGGATACCCTTTTCACAGAAACCCATTCTGATAAACATTCCTAAAAAGAGGACTAGGTCACCCATTTTGGCGTAAATGTCCCTGTGAAGATTTAAAATAGATTGAAGAATATTGAGGAGCTTCTCATCTACAACTTCCAATACCCAGACTCACCACTTCTGTTATCTCTAGTTTCTTTCCAATTTGCAAGAATTTAGGTCATTTACTTTACATTGCATGTAGTTTAGATTTACATTACTTTACATTCAATAGTTATTTTAGTCTCATCATACTTCAGCAATTAGACACACTTCTTGACACATATCACAACCCTAATTAATTAGCCCTCTCTTTGAATGCAAACACCAATATACATATATCACCAAGGCAAAAGAGTGGAATTCCTAAATCAAGTGCTCCTAGGTGAAAAACCCTAGGGGCCTAGTAAAGGGAATCCTCTTTCCCTTGTTTGCATATGTTTTTGGTGGTTCCCCAAGGTGGATTTCCCAATTGGAAATCCCATGAAGAGTGCTCTCATGGTTTCAAACCTCAAGGTTTTCTATCGTTGATTGAATTCACAGATCTCTTATAGTTGTAAAACCTAACTGATAACTTACAACAAATATTGTAGTGTCAAGATGATAAAGATAAGAATTTGAGTACATACCTTGCTCACATGTATGGGGAAAATCACCATAGTTGGAGGCTTTAGACCTGATACAAATAGGGGATGTCATTAGAGATGGCAGAGTGAGCATGGAAGTCCACTAAGGGAAACCTACAACTATAGACCTAGAAGCAGTGAAGGATGGTGTGGTTTCTGAAGGATGAAAATCCACAAGGAATTTTTTGCAACAACCCCAAACCTTATGAAACTTGGGTAAGTGAATTTGGCCAAGATGGATTTGTAAAACTTAAGGCTCATGACCAAATTAAGGTCGAAATAGGGGCATAAAAGTGAGGCAAAGGTGAATTGAATTGATGAAGGAAATAATGAAAGAGGGGCTCCTTGGTCTAAATAGGTTGTGTGTGCAATAGGCACAAGAAATGGCGACTCTACTAGGAGAATGTTGTCAAGCATTCCAAGGATAAGGATTCATCTAGAACCCAAAATCTAGGGTTTTGTTGAGCAAAAGTATGCATCATCAAAAAAAATCAAAGCTTAAAGGAGAAAAAAATCCTTACCTGAATTAGGTCATAAAATATCTCATAAGTGTGTGTAGAATGAGTTCATTCCCCTCCCTTAAAAACCATAGAGGATGGTGATCAATCATCCAAGATAATATACATAAGTAATATAAATCCAAAATTAACCTAGACATTTCTTCGCTACTAATCAAGCATTCATAGCCCCAATGAAGTTGTCATTGCAATCCCCACCAACATTTCTCTACTGACAGTTGGACATCCATAGCCCTAATAGAGTTGCTTGCACACCCACACAGTTTCCTATTTTAAAATATTTTGTTGTATTTTTCTTTCTTTTATGCTTCTCTTGATACCTTTTTTCTCAACTATACAAACAATGAATCTTATAGCGGGTTTAGAGATCATAGTGGTTACTAGAGTAGATTTAATGTTTTTCATTTTCCAAGGCTTCATGATAACTATCGTATAGTTCATCAAGATTATTAAAAATTTGTGTTATGTGAATTCCAAGATATGTGGTAAAGGATTCAAACAAGGATTCAACTCTAAGTTAATCTAGAATTGTGGTGAAGGGACCTGATTCACATATGCAAACCAAGATTTGTGGTGACTCATGAAGAATTATCAATGGAACAAAAGGGAATTAATAGGAAAATTGATCCATTTAAGAAGGCTAAGAATAGCCACTACATTGAGAGCAAACACCACCCTCAATAAAACAAGGGTTTACAGAACAAGTGAAAGAAAAGAAAATAAAAACAAAAAGAAAAATATCTATTCTAACTATGTACAAGGGTTAGCTTGAGCAGCCTAGGCAAAGAAATAATGCTTGAGGAATTGCATGTTGACTAGAAATGAGACATCCTCTCCGGTGATCATTTTTAAGAGAAAGGCATTATCTACTAGGATTTTAAAGATTTGAAAGGGGCCAAGCCAAAGCTTATCAAATTTTTTATGTCCCCCTTTCTTCTTATTGGATTTGTCCTAGTATAACATTAGGTCAAAAATTCTAAAGGCGTTGACCTTGGCTTTACAATCAAACCATCTTTTGACTATGCCTAGTCTATGGCTAAATTTTTTACTCCTTCATTATGTATTTCCTCTAAATGGAGGAGTTTAGCTACATGGCCTGCAAGATGTTCTCCCTCTTCATAATAGGCATATATAAATTACAACATGGAGATCTTTAGGTAGATTGGGAAAATAGGTTCCAAACCATAAATTAGGTGGTACATGGAAGTTCCTAGGGTTGCTTTGCGTCGAGTGCAATCTTCCCATAAGGAAAAATGCAACTTGGTATGCTTGTCCTTTATGTTCTCATCTAACAAATTTCTTATGAAAGTCAACAAGTTCTTATTTGTAGATTTAGCTAACCCATTCCCTTGAGGATAGTACTTTGATGATAATTTTATCACAATTTCGTAATAGAAAGCCCAACCCTCAAATTTAAGAGAAGCAAAGGTAGGACCATTATCACACACTAATGAAAATGGCCACCCAATGTGATTGAGAATAGAACTTTCAAGGAAATTAATTACTACCTCAATTATGCATTGTCTACATGATATTGCTTATTTCCATCTAGTACAGTAATCAATGAACATTAGGGTGTACCCATGACCTATAGAGGATTGTGGGTTTACTGGACCAATGAAGTTGAGTCCCCACTAAGAAAATGGTCTTACCTCAGTAACTGGCTATAGGAGAAAAACACTTTACCTATCCCTAGTGGCAACAGTCTAACAAACATGATAGGATCAGATGTGGTTGTGAGCATCTTTGAATAATTACAGCCAGTAGTACCTAGCTCATAAAATATGGTGATCCATTGAAGGACCGAATCCATTCCCACTCCAAATTTTTAATTGAATTCCTTTAGCACTTCAGTTGCTTCATTTTTTCGTAAGAATCTTAGGTAAATCCCTTCATGATTCTTCTTATACAACATGGATCCTTTTAGCATATAACTATTAATTTTCACCCTCAAATTCTGATTTTGGACTCCTTGTAGATGTGGTGGGAATTTTTTATTCAGTAGATACTATATGATGCCATCATAGCATTCATATAAGGAAACATCCTCCAAGTTGTACTATTGAATGGTGAGTTCTAGTTCTATTTCTACCATTGTACAAGTGAGGGACCTCCCTCGAACCAATTTCATTGCTTGGATCACCATTTCATATTCTTGCAGTATCATTACCAATTTCTCTCATCTTTCTCCTTTCTCATTTTGCATCAGTAATATCTTGACAGTAGGATTTGGCACAATGGAAAACACCTTGTTTCTTATAATGTAACGCTTGAACTTCTTGACTTTTTGAACTAAGGCATACACCTACTTTTCAATATTACTATAGTGCAATTCATCATCCTTCAGCAGAGCACTCATGAAGAAAAAAGGGTGATCATTTCCTTCATCATCCTTTTGTGTTAATATGTTATCACATGAGTGGTATGAGGCAAACGAGTATATGTAAAAAGGATTAGAATAATCTGGGCTGACCAACATCGGAGCATATACAATAGTCCTCTTTATTTTTGAAAAAGCTTATTTGGCTTTTGACATCCATTCTACTTTAGCATCTTGTTTAAGCATTGTGTTTAACAGTTTCACTATTTCTACAAACTCTGTGATGAACTTCCTAACGAAGTTAATTTTATTGAAAAAGGACTTCATTTCATTCTTGCTTCCTAGAGGTTGAATTTTAAAGATGACTTGAATATGCTCTGGATCTATTGATATACCATTTTCTTAAATCACGTCCCAAAAAGTTTCCTCACTTACCCCAAAGATACAGTTCTTCAGGTTTAATGAAAAGACAAATTCTGTACATTTTTGGAACACTTTGCATAATCAAAGGTATGACCCCCTCTGTTATTTCAAAACACTATAGGATCATCCTTATATATGATGATGCACTTTCCAATGAGGTTTTTGAAAGCTATATCCATAGCATGCTAAAAAATTGCACCTGCATTGATCAAACCAAATGGAATCCTTCTATATGTGGTCAACCCCCATTCTGTGGTGAATGTTATCTTGTGCCTATCTTCATACTACACCATCACTTGATTGTACCCTAAGTAGCTATAAAATAATGACATCATCTAAGAACCATTGACAATTTGCAGCACCTTGTCCAATGAGGGCACTGAATAGTTGTCCTTTTCAGAAGCTCAATTCAAGTTCCTAAAATCTACGCACAACCCAACTTATCCATTTTTCTTGTGGACTGAAACTAAGTTAGACACCCATGTATAATGTTTAACAGTGAAAATTATATGAGCAGAGAGAATTTATTTCACCTCCTTGAAGAGTATGGGTTCCACTAGTACATTGATTGGACACTGTCATTATCTAAAGGGTTTCACGTCTGACTTGAGGGGAATAGTGTGAGTGATGATCGAAGTATGATAATTTTTTAGGCCTTTATATCCCTAGGCTATCACATAATGATAATTATGCAGTTCATCAATGATTCCTTTCTTTCCTTCTGGGGTGCAAACCTTACTAATGAAAACATTTTTGACATCTTCTGTAGTACCCAGATTATGACCATCACATTGGTTATTTATAGAGTCCTTGGTTTGCTATTCTTGATCCATTATGTGGCCTAAATCAAATATTATTTCTAACTGAACCATACCCCTTGGTATTGTATTAGTTTTCAAGTTGAAAACCCCTTCTATATCTAGCTTTGCTTCTTTGGGTTCTACCTCATGTATGATTTGGGAGGAAAATACATTTGAACTAGTGATTAAATCAAGGATATGTTTATCACCTTCTAAAACATGGAAGTTTCTTACATTATCAGGCATTGAGGCAGTAGGGGTGAGTTCCATAATGAACTTCTTTAGGCTAGTTAATGATAAATGAAACAAGGTGTTGGTTGCTTATGCTAATGCATTGATAGTGTGATTTTTACCTTGGGTAATTAACTAGATGATGAATGCATAAAATCCTTCTATTATGTCCCATAGTCTATGCCTATAGTTTTCTAACTTATGATCATGACAAGACTATAATTTTATAACCTGTCTTACAACTAGTTCAGAGTCCCCAAATAATTCTAACAATTTTACCCTTTTCCTCAAAGCCATGAGCAACCCATGAACTAAGGTCTCATATTCCACTACATTATTCATGCAATAAAATTGTAATCTATGGAAAAAAAATTCTCACGTGAAGGACCGATCATCTTGAAGCCTCCTCGTACTCCTTGCTCAAATTTAGATCCATCAAAGTGTAACATCCAAAATTTGGGGGGATTTGGCCTTTTGGAGTGGATTGAGAATACCTCATTTTTTGGTTGTGTGTCTATCTATGTACCCTTGTGTGGTTGTTTACATTCGTGTTGATCTTGACCAAGTTGTTCATGCAAAACCTATTTTGGTGTAATCTACATTTTGATGTGGTTTACTACCGTGTGACACAAGCAACACTCATACTCAAAATGGGAAGCATCATGCATTCTACACGAGTTGGGAAACAAGAGCTCTTTGAAATCCATTCTAGCTTCTAGGTTAAGTTGTTCTTGCACACATTTCTAGATGAATTCCTAAAAGCCATCAAATAGGCCTAAGTTTCCATCCTCTTTAAGATATGTATTATCATATTCAACTAGTGCCTATTTACTATTAGGGAGAGTGGTCAAATTGGGAGAGGCATGACATAGCACCAAGATTTCTTCTCCTACCTCTTCTTCAGAGAATTTATATGTAATTGGGAGGCAACTTCCCAATTTTGTTTCATCAAATAATACCTCATTTGTGTTGTTATATTTAGTGATCATAAACTTCATTCTAGGCCCATGATCAATCTAGATTTTTTTGGGTATCCCTTTTCACAAAAATAATATATGTGAGTAATCAATTGATGTATACCCATTGTGTTCTCAAGTGAAATCTCTCCCCAATATAATCCCATAATTTTCATGGATGTCAACAACTTGGATATCTATAACTTGTCATACCCTTTGATTTGTTGTGATTTTCACAGGGATTTTGTTTAGTTCCCTGACCACATTGACCTTAGTCTTGTCCAATTGAGTCACCTTATGATTCGATGGGTTGGAGTTATGCCTAGTGCTTGGAAAATTGTGAATGGCATGACAAATATTGATACTCCTAGAGCTAATAGGTAGTTACGTAATTTTTTTCCAAACATACAAATTGTCAGTAGAAAATGAGGGATTTATGACTTTCCTTGGAACAATCCTATGGAAGCATCAACTTGGGCTACCTAGGCCTTATATCTTTCACTGCTTCTATCTTTCACTTGCACCTGATTTTGTTTCTTAGCTAGCTACTTATGTACTTGTTTTTTCTTAGGCAGTTGGTTTGGTTTCTTTCCGACAATATCCCTAATTACTAGCTCATTACTAGAGGTGTCAAATGAGACTTTATTTGCAAGTACTTGTAGAGAAAGTTCATATGGGGAAGTACCATTTAATGATCGAAAGAAATAATTTCTAATGATAGGTACTCACACCAGCTCAAGATATGACAAACTTAAATTTACATTTTAAAGTTCCTCCACCACATATTATCCCATTTTTTTTACATCGATCTCGAAGGAACTTCTTTGAGCGGGATTGGCGGGTTGTTCTTTGGGTAGATTAGATTGTTTATTCCTACTGAACTGCTGAATTGGGACCCTACGGTAAGCTGGTTTATTACTAACATTTGGGTTAGGGGGCATATTGAAGTTTCTTCGGAGGTATGGATGTCATGAGCATACAACCAACTTGTCTATTTCTCAAATTGTAATGAGTTGTGAATTGGTGGAACATGTGAACCTCTTAAGTATGTTGTTCTTCTTCATATTTAGGTCCATTATCTACTGAATCAAAAATTTGATATAAGGCACCTTCATTACTTACCTTTGTTATTTCTCTTCATTTGTCGGTAGCCTCCTTCTCGGGCTCATTCTTGTCACTTTGAGGGATGGGTGTTGAGTTGACAACCAAGATCAAGTCTTAAGGCCCTGATGGCAATATTTATCTGTAGCTCAAGCCATCAATGGAATTTTGCACTTCCACTTGAAAGATTGCAGTAGCAGTTTGAAAGTCAGGACACTCAAGCTCTGAATTCCTGTTGGTTTGATGGATCCTGCACCACTTTGTTAAGGCTTCCTCAACCAAGAACACTCCATTTGTTGAATTGTCTATACTACTAGTTGGTTCAAGATGTGTTCACAACCCCCCATTGTTTGGTCTAGTGTTCCACTTCCTATTTTTCCTTTGGGACAACCTCCTTTCAAAGTTCTATTTATATTTTTTTCTTCATTCATAGTTCTGACTTGAAGAGAGACCCGAATCTCAGTTGTCTCTGTGGTAATTACATTGGATGCTTCTTTGAGATGCTTGTAGCTAGTTATTTTGGTTCCTCAAATGAGTTACTTATGTGGACAACTCATAGACTAATTAATCCAACTCATCAATTTTATCCTTGTCTACATTGCTTCACATTGCTACTAAATTTTGAATGTAAACCAGATGTGTTGCAGATGGATTTTATCTAGCAGCCAACACTTCAGAGCTCTACAAGTATGAAGGTACTGTAGATGCTTTGAATAAGATTGCTAGTTTAGAACTTGTAGGTAGCTAGGTATGAAAGGAGCTTAGTTCAATGGTGGCCCTAGATGTAGAACAATGGGTAACTAGGGTATTGGGTTCATCAATAGGGTTTGATGAGTCAAAGCATGAGTGTGTCCATGAATTCATCCCGGGTTGGTGGTAGGTCCCAACGAGGGTAATGGACCTACAATGTGTTTTCCTAGATCAGTGCTTACTTTTAATACTTTTGTATATGAATTGACCAATCTTGAAGGTGGTTGATACATTTGCTGGACCAAGGTGTATGTAAGGTTGTCCAAAGAAACATAATACACTGCCCTTACCAAGGAATCATCAACTACAAAAGGTAGTTGAAACTTCATGTATGTTCTATGAAATATGCTATTGAATGAGTTGATTGGCTTATTGACTTCCCACTTGATAGACATGAACTATTGATACAAATCCATGGGGCTAACTAGGTCTTTAATTTTTTGCAAAAATGTGTTCTTCATAAGGTCCCAAGATGTGATGGATCCGGTGGGTAGATGTATGTACCAATAGAATGTTTCATCTACCAATGAGTAGGGAAGATATGACATGCCACATCCTCATTTTCAATATACATATCCTTGAGATATGTTTGGAAAATCTTGATGTGCTCTCCTATAGTCCTTTATGGATCATTTGGATGGAACTTAGAGCAAAATCCTTTCAGATTCTTATGCATGCCATGATAATCATTGAAGGATATGGAGATGGGAAATTACCCAACCAATCCATTGGTGAGAGTGGTGTTAGTAATGGTTGAGTTTCAATAACTTGTGGATGAGATATGGCAGTTGTAATAAGGCTTGGAATGTGGCTAGAAAATGGAGAAAAGGCTAGTTGAAGTGAAGAAGAAGGTGGAGATGGAGGGGATGAATATTGAGTGGTTAGGGATGATGACTAAGCTTCCTCTTTATTAGTTCTCCCAACTTTGGTAGGGTTTTTTAGCTCTTCAAATTATCCCTTATCTAGTGTGGATCTAGTTATTCTATGAAATCCTTGAGTGGAGAAGTACCCAATTTGATCTAGCTTCATCCATATGCCCTCCTTCTAGCACTAATTCTATTGATGGGTATTTTTTCACTTCTCAAGATAGAAAAAAAATAGGTGTAATGTATCTCTTGAAACGTAACATTCTACAACTATGTTTCAAAAAATCACTCCAAGGTCTCTCGGGTCTTAGGTCATGACTTTGCAAAAACAACTCAATTGTTTGTCATCATTTTTTGGTAATCAAAAGGGCCATTTATGGTTAACTAAACATGGATTACTTGGGTCTACAAATTTTTTTTAGTGTTCTAGAAATTAATGAATAGTGGCAACAATTGTTTGACAACAGTCTGCAACTTCTTTATATTGATGGATCAAATTTAGCTATATAGTGCTGGAATTGTATGCTTAACTAGGATTTTAAAGAAAATTCAAAATATTATAGGGTTTAGAATTTTTTCTAATTCTAAAACTATGTTTAACAGTAACAATGGTTGATGCTATAGTAGATAGACTCACAAACCAAGTTTTTCTTAACCAAGAACAACCTGCAGTCTCACAAAACTAGTGCAATATTCTAAGGCTTACTTATGATTTTTAGACTATAACATGAATACTTAATGTATGCACATACACAGTTGAAGTTAAGTGTTATATATAAATTATCTCAAACTAACTTTACACAGTAATTTGTCATCAACAAATTTCCAAATGTATAAGCTTGAAGTGCATCAAATATTATATAGAATACATCCACCATTAGAGCTGAACATGAACTACTGATAGAAAATAAACTCAAACTGAAATAAACAATGTTGAAACAAACTTTTGGAGATAGAATCATGCACACTCATCTATCTTTGAAAATGAGAGGATTCCCCTATTTATAGTTTTCAAAATGTAGAAAGAATGGTCAAGATCACATTACAATGAGTGGCTCAGATTCATTCTAGTTTAGGGTTTTCACATCACCCAATATGAGTACAAAATTTATAATATAAAAAATAGACTATTTTGTATTTTCCCTATTTTATCCTATAGTCTCTTTTTTCCTCTAATTTTTTTGGATTCTCTAGCTATTTTAACAAATAATCATCAGCTATTATGGGATTTCTATATTCCTTTTGTGTGATGGCATATTAAAGAAAGTTTTCAATGGTGCCCAAGAGCTTCTTGTGCTCGGTAAGGTCGTATTTTCAGATCTAGAAAGTGACCCTCTTGAATCCCTCCACCATTTGGTTTCAATGCTTTTATGCCCTTTTCTATTGCCCCAACCATTTGTTCTTACAAGGAGAAGGCTTGCGTAGAGAAATCAATAAAATCTACCAACAAAGTGTTGCCAGCTCCTTGTTCTATCCTCTTGTAGAATTTGTGTTTTATAAGTTCTTGGTCCAACTCTAGCGCTAGCATCTCATATCCTATCATTAGCTTCAGAAAGTTGTCACATTGGGCCAAATGAACCATGATCTACTCAAGATGGGCCTCCCATTCAATCAACAATTTTCCAAGGACACCCATTTTGTACTCTAAATTTAGTAGCCATGCCTCTAGCAGATAGTTATGTTATTTAGGTAGGGATAAGTCCTTCTCCTAGGTCACTTGGGAGAGTCTGAGAATTCTCTCCATCTTCAAGTATGTGATCTGGTAAAGGTCTAGGAATTCTTTACATATATCAATCATAGCCTCCACTTCCTTCTTCAAGACTCAATTTTTGTTATGCATCTTAGTTGCACACTAAATGCCTTTATCACCCATGTTGATAACTCTTTTCAACCAGTCAGATGTGGAATTAGTCTAATTCTTCATTTTCTCAATTTTATTGACTTCCTCTTTTAAGAGAAAGGTGGACGCATGTGATTCCATTGGAGCTTCTTTGATTGATTCCATACATTATTGTATGAAGGAATTCAGTTTCATCACTTGTGATTTTAGCTCGTCCTTTTTTTTTTGATCTTTATTCATTTGTTGGATGATGGTGGACAATGACCACTTAAATTCATCAATATTTTGGGCCTAGGATGTAGGGACTATATTGATGGTAATTACCTTGTAATCATTGTTGTGGATGGTGTTTGCATCCTTTTCAACTAAGGGAGAGGCCACTTGTAATATCTTGGACCCACAAGCATCTGTTGCGATATGCAACCTGATCTTTAGTTTCTTCTCCTTCGTTGTGTTTACTTGTGCTCTGGCTAGTATTACTTCTAGTTGAGCCTTGGGATCTACAAGTAATGGAGATTTTATTTTAAATTGTTGCTCCAACCATGATGGAACCTCTGTTTGATGATCTAGATATTCGCTATTCTCTCCTTCCTCCTATTCCTTTGATGTATCTTCTTTCTCATATTCAAGAGCATTTTGAATGTTCTCCTTTCCTTTATCTTGTTCATCTTCTTGTGCTAGTTCTTTTTCCTTGTCTTTCTTGGCAGGTTCTGTATTATCTTCATCAGTGGTGCCTTCTTCTTGTGATGTTCCTTTAGCCTCTTCATGTTCAATTTCAACATCCTCCTCAAGTTCAACATCATTTTATTCTACACTCTCTTCTTCTTTTTTATCTTTCTCTTCCTCTTGAGTTATTTCTTCATGTACTACGCCCTCAACTTGGTCAATTTTTTGAGGCTCATTAGTCTTTTCTCCAACAATATCTATATCAGTTTTTCCTTCCTCAGAGCAATGCTCGTCTTGGTTTTCTTCTTCATCTTTTTGTTATTAGGGTTTCTCATCATTTATCTCTTGGTCTAAGGTCTCCACATCATAGTACGCATAACATTTACCTACATCCCCCTCCTCAAGCATTTGTTTCCCTTCTTCATCAAAGACTACTCTATCTAGATAAATCCTTCTTCTCCCCTCATGATTCTCAAAGTAGTCATCTTGGTCAGAGTCCTCTAGTTCTTTAACAATATCTATTATTGCTTCTTTAGCATTCTTTGTGATTAACCTCCCCATTTCTTGAGAAAATTTCATTGTTCCCTCTATTTTAGGTAGCTCAATAGGAGGTGGAGGGAGAGGCAAGGTAGCAACAAGTTGGGCCATTATTGTTTTGACTTGTGGATTTGGGATTACCTCAAAGAGCTTGGATGATACATCCTAAAAATATACAGTGAAGGCATGTGGCAAGGAGAGGGGTTCCATGGAGGTTGTTGGTAGAGAAGGTGGTAGAGTAGAAAGATTTGGTAATGGAGGTGAGAGCAAGGAAGACGAGAGTGAAGAAGTTGTGGAAGAGGAAGAATCAAGAACCACCATAGGAGAAAACAAGGAGGCAAGGGTGAGGTGGACTGAGATCTCCAAAAAGGGTCGAGATGAGATTAGGAGTGATTGAGGAGTGGTAGGAGATGGTGCAGTGGTAGTGGCTAATGGGAGAGTGGAGGTAGTAGGTGGCGGTGATCATAGTTTATTAGCTTCCTCCTAGTATAATAATCCTTCCTCTTGGAAAGTAGGAATTTTGAGTTCAAATGCTACCATTCTTTTCACCTTCTTTGTTGCCTTCTACCCTTCCATTAATTTTTTGATGTAAACTTTGTGTTTTGGATACCACTCACATGTATCTTTTTTGATCCCTAATCTAGTAATAGGTGGAGACTTAAGAGCCTCACTCCATGAGCCTACAATAGTTCCACTATCTATTTCACTTTCTAGCTCATCTTCAAGCTCTCCATAAGTCAACTTTATGCCCTACTCATGCAATTCAGTTATTTTCTCATCTATCCATTGCTTGGTTCTTTTCTCTATGTGGAAGGGTATAATATTTAGATTTGTGACCTCTCGTTCGATGGAGTCAATCAATAGAAATCACACATTAATCAAAGCATTATATTTTTCATCAATAACATTATCATCTTGGAAATCTTGATCTGGGACTGGGTGTAAGTTGATAGCCTTCACAAACTAGGTCATCATCCTCATGTAATGTCACCTTCAGACATCACAGTCAACATCACAATTTTCCTAGAAATCATTGATATGTGGCATGTGAGCATACTACCATCAAACCTTCTTATTTAATTTTTTGAAAGGGTCTAAGCCTCCTCTCTCTATATGTAGCTATAGGTTGTACTCTACAAGCTCCCTTTTTGAGTTCTCATTGCATGGGTCACAAAGGAAAGAATGCATCCCTTTCTCAAATGTAAGGGAATATGGGACCCTAACATGATATTTATTGTGTAGTAGAGTGTGGGTAGTCTTTTATTTCCGATTAAGCTCCAGTAATATGATTTTTTTTTTGGGGTATCGAGGTAGCCTATATGGGAACTCTAAGAAGCGTTCTACTTTGATATATGTGAACTTAGGGAACTGGATGAACTAGTACATGAAACCATTAACCACCACCTTGGGAGTGTTGGAAATCCTCCTCTTATAGTCTCCTCCCAAGGTCCTAATGATGTTACTAATTAAGGAATCATTAACTATTCTATAATCCTTCTTAAATTTTTGATACTAAAGTTGAGGGTAGGAATCATACACCCTATGTTACATCTTCTTTGTTCCCAATGTCTCACCACAATATAATACTTATATGGGAACTTTACGACCAAGAGTTACACTAGAGAAGAAGTCATGTAGAACTCTGAGGTATTCTTTACTACAACAAGTTGATTGTGCAGGTTTTTACTTATCATTTTAGCACAATGAAACATGGCATTTCCTTGAAGAATCTCTTCTACAAAATAGAAAATCCATTCCTCAAAGAGTGAGGAAGTGGGACAGCCCATTACTCTACATAGAAGCACCAATAAATCATTTCCTTCTACAAAGTCAATCTTACCATACTTTCAAGGAAAACTCGTTTACAAATTCCTCCATTTTTTGAAACAAGGGAACGATAAATGTTTTCCCAATAGACTAGGGGGCCACTTCTGCTAGTACTCTTCCATCTTTAAAGACTATCTTTCTGGTTTAAGTGTGATAGCACTCTGAAAAAGGAAAAACCAATTATAGAGAAACTAGAGTAGGAGGGAAGGCTGGTACCTTAACAAGTCCACTTTTCTTGATTCTCAAGGATTCCTTTGTTTTAGGGTCAACCATGACCCTTTTTCAAAATTCATAGATATTGACATGCCCCAATTTTATGTGGATCATCTTGTCGCAATTGGACATGATCTTTCACATGCACTCAACCCCATGCAACATGTACTTCATTTGACCCATTCTTCTTTTCCTTTGGGAGTCTTGGATAATTTCTTTCCCTTTCCTATTTACAAAAGGTGCAGTAAGTGCTTTGATAAATTAGGAGGGAAAATGTTAGTAAAAAAATGCAAACATATCATTTATTACATCCACAAACCCTTAGAGGACCATTACATTCATCACATTTTATCATTTTAAACTTAAATTGGTGTAATTTATAGGAGTGTGGGTCTAGAGGGACGGGTTTCTACCTTGTGTAAGCCATCATGGTAAAAGCCTTACGGAACAATGCAGAAAAGATGGAATTCCATAGGTGGCCACTCAATGATGAATTTCCATATTCTTTGATTGTTGAGTAAATTTTATATGATGTTATTGGGAACATGCACAAATTTGTGATGGAATTACTTAAGGTTATTCCCCTTGGCTAGAGTATTTTTTTAGTTCATACATGAATTGGTGATGTGGAGGTCATTGATGGTATTTCCACTTTAGTTTTCTATTAAGATATGTCCTTAGGCAAGTGGCATTCCATAAGAGGAGTTCTGCAAGAAGAGTTCCACATGGAAAAACTTGCAAGGACTCTTTGTTGGTTTATTCTTTCTTAGAGTCATGTAACCTATAAATGGGATCATTTTTGGTCATTCCTTTTTAAATGTCTTTGTTTTGCAAGTCGTGGAGATGGGGCATGCAAAATCCATGATGTAGGTTGGTGTTAACAATTACCATTATGTAGCAATCTAAGATGAGCATTATTTCACAGATGGTGGTCTACATGAGCGAACCCATTGTAGCATTCTGACACGAGGTTCTTCATCATTTGAGTTTGAGTTTATCATTCATATAATCACAGTGTAGTATTTGCATGGTGAAGACCCACAGGGGCCTCACCATTAAACAATGGTCATGTAAACACAACCTTCCATTGATGGCAGTCAGCAAGGGAGAACTTGCATCACCATTTTTACATGGGAACTTTGACACTTCGAACTCAAGAGTAAGGCTCTTGGAGGCAAAGGGTGAAGAGATCACAATGAAAAAAATTGCTTTTGTTTTTCCATTTGTAAAAATTTGGAGTGAGTCAAACTTCCCTTGATGGCATCCCACATGTAGAAACCCACGAAGCAATCTCCATAGGGCATCATTTACCTAGTCACCTTTTATTCTTAATAATTTAGGAGTAGTGACAAGGGAAGGGTCCACAAAGTGGAAAAATGTTTGATCTTGGTCATTATGTACTGGTGACATAGAGGGATGGCTTACTAGTAATGACACCCCATAGGGGAGAGCCCACAAGGGTTTCTTGAATCAGAGATTTCATCATTTGTGATCAAGTTTTGGTTCACTAAATTAGACAGTGCATGGTTAGCATGGAAGGAAACCCAAAGGGTTCCACTGTTGGGAATGACATTGGAGGAGAAGAGTTCAACATGAGGAAACTCAAACAATCCAACTCACTATAATGAATATCTTCTCTTTTGACTGAGTGTTGAGGGCGGAGTCGAGATACACAAGGGTCACTGTCATTTTTACAATTTAAACATCATTTCTAGGGTAGGTTTCCTAATTGGAAATCCTATCGAGAGTTCCCTCATGGTTTCAAACATTAGGGTTTACTATCATTGATAAATTCACAAATCGCTTATTACTTTAAACCCTAATAGATAACTTACAAAAAATCTGGTAGCACCAAGATGATAACAATGAGAATTTAGGTACATACATCACTCACATGTATGGGAGAAATCACCAAAACCATAGTCTTTAAACCTTTAGTGCGTGAATCCCTCCTCTTTTCTCCTCAAATTTGAATTTTGTGAGTGGAAATGGTAGGTGGGTTTAGGGGGTTTATATAGGAATTCAGACATTAATAGCCACACTAATTACAAGTACAATAGGTGTGTAGGTTGGTGAAGATGCAAAAACCCAACCCATAAAGGATGTCGATTGAGGACCTGGGTGGAAAATCGAAATGCAAAAGCATTATGTGGAAATACCATTGTAGGAAAACAAATAGTGTATGTTGTTAGAGATGGTGAATTGGGCACGAAGTCTACCAAGGGAAACTCATAACTAGGGAAGCAGTAAAGGACGACATGGCTTTCAAAGGAAGAAAGCCCACAAGGCATTTTATACAGTAGTCCAAAATATTATGAAACTTGGGTAAGTGACTTTGGCCAAGATGGATTTGGAAAACTTAACTCTCATGACCAACTTAAGCTCAAAATAGGGCAACAAAAACTGAGACAAAGGTAGATCGACCTAACAAAGGAAAAAAGGAAAGAGGGGGTCCCCAGTCGAAACGAGGTGTGTGTGTAATAGTCACAATAGATATCAAGATCCTTCTCATCACATCAATTTTCTCCTTCCTAAGGAACAAATAATACCTCATAAGGATTATAGAATTATCTTATGTCCTCCTTCTCAACATCTACTTCAATTAATTGGCAAATCAAGCAAGCAACGAAAACCTTACAAACTCAAAAACAAAAATTCTTACATACACAAATAGAAATTGAATGAGAGATGGAAAACCTCCTTAATAAAGGTTTGATTAAATTTCCACCTCCTAGTAGAAGCAGTATACATAAGAAAAACATTAACTGCTGCATATTTCATAGAACTCTTGGGAATCTTACCAATGAGTGTCATGCATTAAAATTGTTATTGAGTGATTTTCTATTTTGATGATGATGATATTTATGTTAAAATAATTGGATAGTGTAGACACTTAAAAATATCCTGAATGATATCACACACTCAAATTTGATATAATAACATTGTTTCATCCTAAAATTTATCATATTTTTGATTGTTTAATTAAACTAGCCTAACTATTTAGTTAAATGCATCATTTTCGTCTATTAAAATGATTAATCCAATTAGGTTGATTCCTACCCTTCTTTCACTAACCTTTTATCTTGTTAAATTGGATAACTCAAATTATTTAATTTAATCCCTAAGTACTCCTTATTTAATTAAATATCATATGAAATCTTCATTTTCATTAAAAATCATTTATTTAATGAATATCATATAATTCATCTAATTTGCATAATTGAAACCTTGTTTAATTGTCAAATTATTAGTTAAATCTAATTCTACCACTTGCAAGGGAATATTCCTTGACTATATTCCTACTTAGCACATTCTTCTAGAAGGGAATATTCTCAAGGAATATTACTTCCCCTTTGAACATTAAATTTGGTTTTAATTAGCTAAATGATAATTACCCCCAAAAAGTAATATTTTGATGGAATATTCTTTCCCTCTTCACTCTTTTGAAGAAAGGAATATTCTTCCTTGTAACAAAATTTCAACAAACTTCTTATGCAAAATTTGAAAGTGTGTTTGTGTGGGTGATTGTGAGTCCTTGATTAAATATAAACTTACATTCTCAACCCTTGATGGTAATCCATGATCCATGCCTCCATTTTCCATCTATTTTGACTGTTGATTGATTCTTTCAATCTTTACTATTAGTTTCATTTTTCCTATTCTATAAATAGAGATTACATGTACTGAATAGGGATCCACCTTTTTAGAGAAAACTTATGCTATTGAAAATCACTCTCATCTTGCATGCATGTTTTACATTTTAAAGGCATTTTAGATTAGTTTACATGCATTATTAAGTTAGAGCATCCATTAACGACTTCCATGGTAACTTAGTTGCATCCATTTAGTATATTTTGAAAATAGGGATTTAATCTCTCAAAGCTTGCATCCATTTAGAATAGCTTTGCATATACTCACATTGATCCTCTTATCTTTTATCATGTTAAAATATCTGCCCTCATCTTTCACATATATCTCTCATTGATTTGATCAGTTTTCTTCAATAAAACTGATTGAAATAAGCTAATTATCCAAGGGATTAGGAAAGGGTCACTATTCCACATCAGTGCAACACCATTCCCCCAATAGGACAAGTTTCAATATCTTAGATGAGATGTTTGTTAAGCTTTCATGTTTTAATATGTTAGTTTTAATGCCTTCTTTAATTTGTTTACATTGAATGATCTTATTGGCATTGATGCTTAGTGGCTTAAGTATGCTTCGAATCCTCATAGATCAAGTTTAGTTAACCTATAGTACGTCATCAATCATCTTTTAGTGCTAGAATGAGGGCTTGAACAAATCAATCTAAAATAATTCTCTTTACATTTTTCTTTTCCTTGTGTTTGCAGGTTAAACAACACACTTTGAGAAAAATATGTCATACCTTTGTCACATCGCTATACAATGATGCATTTGATCTATTCAAAACAACAACACATGATTAATTTAGTTCTTGCCTATTAAAATTTTTTACCACTTGATTGAAATAGTGATGCTAGATTCATTTTTAATTGCAACATGAATTTTAATTTAGTGATGCATTTGAATTGGAGATGCTATAGATGTCACTATTTTTTGTAGAGCGATGAATCCAATTTTTCAATACAATGACACATTTTTTATATAGTGAATCATTTTATGCAAACATAGTGACACAATTGATTTAAGTGCACTATTTACTGTTAAACAAAACTGAACTTGAATTTTGACATGTGTTTTAATTTTTTGATTTCATCCGATTGCTAACATGTCACTAACTTCTCATTTTTGGTTTTTAGGCTAAATGGTTTTGCAAGTTTGGGCAATAAAATTAAAAGTGAAGGAGCATATCATCACTTTATTGTATAATTGTAGCAAGTATTTCAACACTTATAGGGAAATTATAACCCATTTATGATGCTTTATTTCATGATTTAGAACTAACTAGATTTATTTTGGGTTTAAAATGAATGTTCAAATTGGTTAAAACTGAACCCTCACATCCTCATTTGCACTGTTCATTTAAAACTAAACAAAAAAATCTACATAGTTCATTTGGTTCTTAAAACAAATTCATTATGCTTATCAAGGTTAAAATAAACATGTATCTAATTTTCTTGTGTATGCTTGTTGTGTGTATCCTCTCCCCATACGCTCTATGAAATATTGGGTGAAGAGAAACACATAAGTATATTTTTCTTCTTGGAAATTCCTATCCTCTCCCCTTGCACCTTTTGGAAATCTTGAGTGATGAAAATTATTTTATGCTTCAAGCATGTGTTACATTTAGAGATCCTACCTCTCAACTTGTGAGAGGGAATGAACCAAGTGTTCTTTCATTTTGGTCCACTATATTAAAAATTGGTTTTTAATAAAGTGATTAACCAGGTAGTTTTGTTATCCTATACCGACAAATGTCTCGCTTAATATCCTTATGAATTGTTAAAATCCTTAGATATTTCTAAGGGCTAGGAGGCCTCTTAATGGAGTGAACCACCACATTTATAGCACTAGTTTACATTGAAAGTCTAGATTAATAACCTTGTTTGTAGTGGTTCACCATTTCCTCTGAATTGTATTTTGAAATAGTGCATGGGAGGTGCACGACTCCCAAAATTTACCTAATATGTTTAGTTTTTGGTTGAGGCAATAAAGAAAACAAGGAAGGGACTTGTTTTCTTGGTGTGTCAAGATTTTACATTTCCTTAACATAGCCTATATGTCCATTCCATCTTCACAGATTAATTATCTCTTAGGTTATGATGGTAAGCCTACTAGAAAATACACACCTAAACTATGAGCTAGTTTAACATTTTCTTGGTTCCAAAACAATTGCAAACAAACATCAATGATCTTTCTCCAAAAAA
Source organism: Sequoiadendron giganteum (assembly GCA_007115665.2). Lineage (NCBI taxonomy): Eukaryota > Viridiplantae > Streptophyta > Pinopsida > Cupressales > Cupressaceae > Sequoiadendron > Sequoiadendron giganteum. The sequence continues at coordinate 335,758,526 of CM021100.1, read as the reverse complement.
TTCAAACCCTTTGGTCCAAGTATGGATACCTTTGAAAATCCTTGATATTGACACTTTTCCTAAGGATTATATACTTAGATACTTACAAATATTTTGGTTTACATATCAATTAATAATTCCCAAAGTTAACTTAGTAAACTATGGCTTTAACTTCATCACTTTCACATAATGGACCTTGTGAAATGAATGGTTCTTTTTACATAGACATTTAGTTTGAAACTTAAGAAAGATAAGTTTTTTTTGTAAAGAAAATCATTTAAGCAAGATAAATTAACAAATTAAAGTGCACATGACCATTTGGCATCAAATTGCTCTAGTTGAACACACTAACCTTATTTTTACTATCATGTAATCAAAATTTGAACTAATTGAAGGAGAACAAATAAATATAATTAGTATTTTAAGGAGCTTCACTTTTGAAATAAAGGAAACACCAAGCTAGTGGAGAAACACAACAAACATCTTAGAATAATAAGAGGAATACACTTATACTATTTCCAAAATGATGATATTACCACTTCTTGTGTGGAAATAAATATCCTCTTTTTTTAATCTCATGCTTCTATAAATAATCTCTCACAAAATTGAAATCTTCAAGAGAAGGTCTACATTCTACTGTTTCAAACTTAAACATCATAGTACAAAGTATATTTGGATACATAGCTTAAGGAATAATTGCAACCAAGATAGATCAATAATGATACATTTTTTACGTGCTTTCGTAGACAAGCAATATCTACACATTTCACAAGCGCTTCTTTTTAAATCATTGAGTTCATAGGGTTTAATCACTTTCGAGGTATAGCATGTTTCTCACTAACTTGGTCTTGCAAGAACAAAGGTTCACTGTATGTCAATATTGGGTCAAATATTTCATCCATCCTTGATCATATTTCATCGTTCACTTCACCAAACTTTACCAACTTTTGGACACACAAACACTTTTTGACTTAGAAGTCTATCGACTCAAACCCTAACTTAGCTACTTTGTATGTGAAATGAGTCCTTTTCCATGCATTTACTTAAGTTAGTTATCATCTTTGAACTAGTTTATCTTGAAGGTCAGACACCAAACATCAAACTTATAGTCAAAAGTGTTGTCCATAAAAATTTACAAATATCACTTCCCACATCAGTCATCTTTTCATCTCCTATTCACATCATTGCTCAAAAGCAACTTAGAGGGGCCGTCCTACCTAAATTTGAGTCAAATAGAGATTTTAAACATTAAAAATCCCAACACAACTCTCCTATAGGTGATCTATAATTTATGGTAACAATGAGATAACAACACAAGAGAATAATGGAGAAAACAAAAGTCACATCTGGGTATGTGCAGGATCATGATGGGGAAAAAAGTGGCAATATGATGGGTAGGTGGTTGACAACTTTTTTTAACCCAAAATTAATGAAACGAAAAGGGTTTTTAGAGGAATTTAATAAATAGTTATTATTCATTTACTATTCAATTACAACTAAAGTCCTGATTAATAGGCTGATTGAAAAACATCTATAGCTTTCAAATGGTGTCACATTTTTTGAATCCAAAAAATGTGTTACATTCTATGCTTCACATACTATAATATTAAAAAATAAAAAAATGAATTTAATGAAGTTTTGACCAAGTTAAGGTGGTTATACATACGAGTTTATATTTTTTAAAAGTTGTAATAAAAAATTATAATTAATCATTTACTTGGAAAAAAAATACAACCAAATATGCATCACATTGTGACATGATTCCTCTACTTATATCTAAAATCTTATAAAAAAATATTATCATTTTAATGTGGTTAGGGTGGTCAGACATACACCTACTTATTTTTTCCTTGAAATTTATGTACTACTATATTGAAATTTCAAATTTTCACCAAATAGATTTTATTTTTTGTAAATAAACCTAGTAGTTTAGAAACTACATTCAATTTTCTGCAAATTCTATTCTTACATATTTTTAAAATAATATAGATAACTTATTCAGTTTTTTTTGTCAAGTTGCCTAACTCTAATTTTTTTGAATTTTTTTCCACTTAAGGGCTTGTTTTTTCCATGATGATCCTACACATACCCATCCACAAATAGTGATACCAACCCTTAAGAATTTGATCCATGAGGTCATACTACCCCCTCACAAGAAACCCTAAATCAAGAACAATGGGAAAATGGATTCTTTATAACCTAGGTCATAAAACATGACCTTTCTCTAATTATCATTCAAAGATGTCCTAGGAACCCAAATTGGATTGACTATCAACCCAAAAGTTTGAGTAAATTATCAATAAGGAAGATCTAGGAGGGGTTATTTTATGCGTTGAGGGGTTCACCACCAAGAAAAATCTTGGGAAAGACAATTTAAAATTCAACTTTAAAAATCTAGTAATGCAAGTTAAATGATGAGTGCAAATGATAAAATTATGCATCAAAAATTTAGGATATGTGTACCTAGGAAATCTAGAAATGTGATGATAGTTTTGGAAATGAAAAGAATTTTTCAAAATATGCTATGGAGGACTAAGACACCCTTACTCTCTTATTAGTCTCTCTACTATTCTTTGAGGAAAATACAGAATCTTTGGACGCCGAAACATGATACAAAATAATCTCTGCAAAATTCGCTTGGGAGGATGAATATTCTCTTGCTATTATCTTAGTCCCAATCTAAATTTTTGAAATCTCCAAATTTTATCCCGAGGCTTGATGTCTACACTTCCTTCTTATCTAATCTTAGGTTTTGAAACTTCCAGATCTAGTCTATAGGTGAGTTTGCATGAAGATTCCAACTTTGCAATGCAACTTTGCAACTTTTCACTTTAAATGATCTTCAAGTCTTCAACCGAAATATGCAATCACTAACACATAATAGAGGAAAAACTTGTTGATTGTTAGTTAATGGGTGTTTTCCTTGGTCAAACCCCTTGTTGGTAATTAAACCTTTAAATAAATTGAAATAAATGAGGGAAATGATGAATGAACATAGTGCTACATTGTAACTCACCAAACCCTTGTGAAATCTACAAACTTGTGTGAAGTGGCTAGCTTGAATTCAGATCTTGAACCAATGGAGTACTTGATAGATATTGACCTGGATTTCTCACTTGAATCAAAACCCTACATCTTAGCTCAAAAACATATATGATGCAAGAATATCCTTTGATATGATCCTTGAATATTAATGATGGCTTGAAATGCTTGATGAACTACTCTTGAATGCTCTCTTGAAATTGCTAGAATTATTGAATGTCTCAGATATATGAAAAATGAGTGAAAAGAACCTTGTATTTATACTTATGCGTGCTTAATATTGTGAATTTACATCACAACAATCTGACATATGAATTCATTAATTAAAGGAGGCTGAATCTTGGAAGAATTTGAAATTAAATCTTGAAAACACCTTAAGGGGAACTCAAATCCCCTAGGTGGCATCTTATTCTTGACCCAAAAATTAGGGACACACAACTAGAATCATTAAATTATCATTTATCCATTGATTTTTGTTGAGATTAGACATAAAATGATATATTTTGTTGGGATTGTTGATGAAAAATATGACCAAGTAAGAGATAAATAAGGATAAAAAAATAAAGTCGAGCCCCAACAAGTGTGAAAATGCAAGGGTATGCATTTTACTACACTACAATGAGGTAGAAGATGTTCCAAAAAATCCCTTCAAGCTTACTAAAGAAAAAACCCTTGAGTATATGAAATAATGTAAAGCCATAGAGAAGGTAACTTCAATCCCCCATCATTTTCAACACAAGGCTTGACACAAGGATTGAATTCATTCACACTTCCATCAACTCCATCACTAGGGCCAAATTAAACATGAATTTCTAGATTTTCAACAAGTCTTGATAAGGACTTTGGTCATACTCTACCTTTGGCAAGCAACACATGTTTGAGTACTTTAAACACAAATCTACCCTAAAACACCACTTGGACACCCCCTACATAAACATAAACCACTCATACTACATGAATCCATGAAAAACTTGACATATTGAGGGAACCCATCCTCAACCATCCCCACAAGTACCACAAGTGTGCCCAACATCTTGTAAGGTAGTATGGATCAATAAGGTCATGTTAACACCTACATGAAAAACCAAACCTTAATGCAAATAGGGACATCTTTACCCAACCACCTCATTGGTTCATCCATCCCATTGGTCTCAGAAAAAAATCCATCCCATCTATCATCAACCCAAATTAAAACAACACCTTGGTTATGAATCCCATAAACCAACATAATACCTTAGTCATACCTCAAACACAACAAGGGAAACCCCTACCCATTGGTCATGGGAACCCTTTCAATCAATTGCAAGGTTGAATGTTCCATTTCCATCACAATACCAAATACACCATCATCTTTTTCCTTGGTCCCTCACATCATGAAAAATCAAATAGTACCTCAAACTTACATTCCTAGATCCTAGTCCACCATCTTGCAGGGAATGATAAACCAAGGGAACCCCCAACCTCTCATCAACAACTAAAAACCCACTCAAATCATCAATACCCATAACCCATTAGAGATGCCCCAACAAGCAACTAATCCTACATTGCAAACACATACCTTAGCTTTACACCAATCACAATAGGTTTATCAGCAAGCCATCTAATAGCAGCAACAAAATCAAGTAGCCCTAGTAGAACAATAACATCAGCAACAACAAGTAGCCTTAGCATCCCAACCACAACATCAAGAAGCCTTAGCAGCCCAACAATAATAGTAAGCGCAACAAGTATCCCTAATGGCCCAACAACAACAACAACCCCTATAACAAGCCTTGCTAGCACAAAAGAATGTCCAACAACAAAAAAAACAATGGTTATATTATAACCCTCAATAGAACATTGTCAATACAAACATGTTAGGAAAATACATGCCTCTGCCACAATCACCTTCACAATATTCCACACCACCATACTCACCATACAACATCCCATTATATTAGAATCCCATGTATAATACATCTTTCATCCAACAATAAAAAATCTATGTTCCTCCACCAAACCCATAAGACAATGAAGCATCGCAACTTAAAGTGTTAACACAAGAAATAAAGATATCTAGATGGGAAAACTGAAGAAGCCCTATAAAAAATAAAACCTATGTCCATATCTCTTTGATCAAAAATCACAATGGTACCTTTCCATCTTGGTTTTGAAGTCCCCAAATTTGATAAATACAAATGGAGAGGAAGTCATTTGGACCATTTCAAAGAGTTTAACATCATGTGTATGGAACAATGAGTCGTATTTGATGCACCTCTTTCCATGAATCTTGACAGGCCTAGCCATTGACTAATTCTCTCAATTGCCTCTAGGTATCAAAACCTTCCAAAAAATCATCAATAAATTCACAGATCACTTCTGCCTTAATAGTGAGATAGACGTGAGCTTAGAATATTTGTATACTCTCAAAAAAAATAAAGGATATTCCTTCACCAATTTCTTGCAATAATGGATACAAAGAGCTAGCAAGATCAAGTGGCCCATTCTTAATGAATAATAAGTGGGGATTATTATAGTGAATTTCAATCTAGATCTATCCTTTCAATTGAATATGCAATGAATTATTGAATTACTACCTACAATGAGCTTGTCCCTAGATCCCTTAACATTGATAGAGCTTTAATCTCAGAAGGAAATACCCAAGCCTACAAAGATAATCACCCATTAAGTAGCTCAACCAATAAGCCTCGAGTTTGGGATAAGAACAAGAATGTGACAAATGATGGTATGGTATATTCTAAAGTGGTCCTAAGTTATCCTAAGCCAAACAAAAATCAAACGGCTAACACTCAACCAACCATACAACAAGCTAGCCATCACTAAACAATCAAGTTAATAACACTGAAACACAACAATGACAAACCCCCAAGAGAAACAACTATTCAAAATGTAAATACACATAGTTTTTGAAACATATTGAAACCATCATGAAGAAATTGGTAGAGTCAAACTTTATTATGCTTCCCAATTTTGAAAACTACCAAGAACCACATGATAAACCACCCTAGTACAACAAAAAAATCTTTATGAATTCCATCAAATCAAAGGACACAAAAGATTGAATTTGTATGAGGCTCACAAATTTTATCCAAGACCTTATTGAGAATCGAGACATATCTATTGAGGTACCATCTAGGAACCAAGATCTTAATATATACAAGAACCCTATGCTAGATCATAGCAAAGGAAACAATAGAGGAAAAGGGAGGGATTATATAAACATGCAGCATGTCTATTTGAATGTAGTCACTTTGTGTGATAGTGTCCTCACCATTGTCACCATCAAAGGGCCTAGTATAGAATGTGGTGTCACCACATGACATGGAAAAGTCACCATCCAAGGATTTCCATATCAACTTAAGGAACATCCTACCTTTTCAACATCAAGCCATATCAAGTATAATATCCTAGACCAACTTAACAAGACCCTCACACAAAACTCGATCTTGTAACTATTGAAGCTATCCCCCAAAGATAGGGAAATATTAGGGAAAGCTTTATCTTCATCATTTATCCCTTGGGATATGGATACAAAACAATTTCAAGCTATGGTAGGGCATATCACTATCCCCCATCTTCTCACTTTCCTCGAACAGGACTGACCATCACAACCATCTCATAATCATGCTTTACAGCTTGAGGTCATTGTTCATAAGAACAAGGTTAAAATATTATTAGTAGATGGAGGTGTAGGTCTGAACATTTGCACCCTTCAATTGATCAAGAAGTTGGGTTAGTCAGAAGATGTTATTGAGAAATCAAAGAGTACAACCATTAGAGCACATGAGAATCAAGAGTGGGTATCTCAAGGCATCATCACACTACCATTCCAAGTAAAACCTATAATTATAGAGACTACATTCCAAGTGTTAGACCTTGGTCTCCCCTACAAATTCTTGCTTGGTCGACCATGGATCTATGCCATAAAATTTGTAGCTTCAAACTACCACCAATGTGTAAATTTTCCTTTTGAGGACATAAAAGTTATCATCCACAGAAATCCCGAGTCCTTTTGCTATTGGAAGAACATTGAGGCCAAGTTTTACAAAATACCGCAAATCCTTAAAAATGATGAAGGGACTACATCCTCCTCATTCATTAACCCATCATCGTTTGCTTCTACCTCAGAAAAAAAAACACCCATTATGCAAAACATTCCTGACATCAAAGTAGTGATCCAAGATGATTTTTGAGGAAACTATAAACTAAGGATACTTTTGTGTTGGGGGAGATACCTCTTTCTCCCAAATCTCATGGGAAACCAACACCTATCAGTAAAGTGGCTGAAACAATAAAGATGGCAGCTACCACCTTCACCAAGTGGGTGGATTTGAACAATGAAGATGCTAATTAGGTTGATGTCTCTAAAATACTCTATCAAGATGACTGACCTATGCCCATTCTTCCCATGGAAGATTACAATAAAGGCTTGCAGCTAATGAAGGGATGGGCTTATAACAAGAATGAAAAATTGAGGAAAAATGACAATATTTTTCTAGATCCCATCATTCCTAAGAAACTTCCAAAGAATCTTGGCCTAGGATGTAATATTACCAAGGTTACCCTTATTAGCAAAGGTACTTTTGCTTAACAAGCTAAGGCTTCCTCTTGGTTACCAACATTGTGTCATACTACTATAGATGACTACCCTCTTGATGTTTCTAACCTATTTGAGAATAAATATCTCTTCATGATATCCACAACATCTTTCACCCCAAATGACCAAACCACTCAAATAAGCCTAGTTTACCCATAGCTTGTTGACTAGGGCCAACAAGGACCATGGATTCTCAATTTATTAGAAAAAAATGAAGCAATTTCATAATTCATGGGACTCCATGACAAATTACCATCACAAGATCATAAAACTAGTTTTGACATCGAGCTAGACACAAGGGTGTACTACTGGGAGACCATTGAATCCTTTAGTCACAAAATGGACAACATGAAAAATAGCACGCAAATTTTTGAGTGAAAACCACACTGTGACACTCTTTGATCCTAAAATAGTAAAAATAAAAGTTGCATCCAAAGGTGAAAAACTCTTTGAGACACCCAATGATGAGGGATCCAATCCCCCCCTTAGTGCAATGAAGCTAGAAAAATCAGTAGTATTAACAAAACAGGAAACCCCAGTGAATATGGGAATAGAAGAAGCAACCAAGATCACTTTCTATGTTGAATCATTGTTGGATGAAGAACAAAAAAACCTAGCAGCATTCTTGAAATCTTGAGTGAAGAGCTAAATTTCTATGGTCATACACATATATGCCAGGTTTCGATCAAAAAGTGGTTATGCATCACTTAGCACTCTATAATAAAGCCAAACCAATGAAGCAAAATATGAGGAAGATGCACCCTCAAATAACACTCTTGGTGAAAATTGAGTTACAAAAGCTTTCTCAAGTTGTATTCATCTAATCAATAGATTATCCTAAGTGGGTTTCAAACCTATTACTAGTCTATGAACATAATGGGGGCATTAGAATATGCACCGATTTTAGAGATTTAAAAAAAGCATTCCTGAATGATGATTTTCATCTTCCTAACATTGACATCATCAGGGATTTAATAGTTGGACATGAAATACTATCACTCATGGACAAATTTTTGGGCTATAATCAAATCATGATTGCCAAGGAGGATCAACACAAAACTACATTCACTTGTGCATGGGGAAAATATTGCTGGAACATGATTCCATTTGGGTTGAAGAATGTAGGAGCAACTTATCAAAGAGAAATGGCCCTCGTATTTCATGATATGATCCCAAAAAAAATCAAAGACTATGTGGATGATATGTTGGCCAAGTCAAAGAAAAGGAGTGAGCACATAGAGGTATTGGGACCCATCTTTTGTGGGCTGAAAGAGTATAACGTATAGCTAAACCCGAAAAAGTGTGTCTTAGGGGTTACATCAATGAAGGTTCTTGGCTACATCGTGTCACGAAGAGGGATATAAATTGATCTAGAAAAATTCAAAGCCAACCTAAACATGGAACCACCACAAAAGTTGAAGGAGATGAGAGGGTTACAATGGATATTGTAGTCCATTAGAAAGTTCATAGCATAGTTATCAAATACAATTCACCATTTCTCGCATCTTCTCCATAAAGAAATAAATTACAAGTGGGATTAGAAGTGTGATAAATCCTTCTACTAGATCAAGGACTACCTATTGACACCTCAAGTACTCATGCTACCAATACCAAACAAGCCATTAATCCTATATATTCCAACAACAGCAACATTAGGTGCTTTTCTAGCTAAACATGATGAAAATAAAAAAGAAGGATCCATCTCTTACAAAAATAGGATCTTAGTAGGCTATGACATGAACTATTCATCCATTGAGAAACCATGCTTAGTGGTGGTTTTTTCTTCAAAAAAATTTAGACACTACATGCTATCGCATAAAATAAAGTTTATTGCAAAGATCAACCCATTTAAATACCTATTATCCAAAGCTACACTCATTGGATGAATAACCAAATGGGTAATAATCTTAATTGAATTTGACATAGAATATGTGGATAGCAAGGAAATCAAATGAAAAGTGATTGTGGATCAACTATTAAATTCACCTATCTCTGTAAAGAATCCTATAATATCTAAATTTCCTAATTAATCATTGTTCATTTTCAATGTAGCAAAGGAGTGGAAAATGTACTTTGATGGATCATTTACCCAACATGGATCAGGGTCAAGTATTATTTTTATCACCCCTCAAGGTGATTGCATTTCAAAGTCATATTTTCTATCATTTTTATTTACTAACAACATTGTTGAGTGTCAAGCCCTAATAATCAGTTTAAGAATAGAAATTCAATGCTAGATACAAGAGTTAAAATTCTATGGAGACTCAAATCTAGTTATCAACCACGTCAATGATGAATACCAAACCAAGGATGATAAGATTAATCCTTCCAAGAATATGTAGAAAGTATTAAGGAATATTGCATAGACATAACCTTTGAGAAAATTCATTGTATGAACAATCAAGCAGCAAATGTTATGAAAACAGTAGGATCGTTGTTAGATATACCACACAATATCCTTCAATACAAATTCTTGGTAGAACAACTTATCATACTAGCTTTCAAAATATTTGAATCTAAATTCGTGTGTGTATTCATTGGTCTTGGTTCCCTATGGTAGCATGATATATTCACTTACCTTAGAAAAGGAACCCTCACATCTGATATCACCTCCAACCTTAAAAATAACTTTGTTAAGAAGGCATCTCGATTCATGATCCTAGGTGATACCCTTTGTACCGAAGAAGCATCAACGGTACATTACTATGATGTCTCAACCAAGAGGAAGCCTTGACCACCTTAATGTAAGTGCATCATGGCATATGGGGTTCCCATTGTAGTGGTATGAATTTAGCTAAGAAACTTTTGAGGATGGGGTATTACTAGCCAACCATGGAAAGAGAAGCCCATGAATACATGCAGAAGTGTGTCCAATGTCAATAAAATGGAGATCTTATTCATGCTCTAGCTTGGGAGTTACAGCTCATGGTTAGAGCTTGGACTTTCTCATAGTGGGGGCTTGATCTCATAAGAAATATTACTCCAACCTCATATAATGGTCACAAGTTCATCATAACGACCACTGAATACTTTACCAAGTGGGTAGAAGCCATTCCTATGACCTACATAACAGGGAGGAAAATTGAAAAATTTATTGTGAATTATCTTATCTTTTGCTATGGTGTTTCACAAGCCCTTATTTTTTATAACAAAATACCCTTCAAGAATTGGGATATAAAAGAGCTATGTCAAATACTTAACATCCAACATCGGTTCTCTACTCCTTATTACCCATAGTGAAATGGTCAAGCTATGGCTACAAATAAGACCATTTTAAAAATCCTAAAGAAAATGGTCAAGGAAGTTGGTCATGACTGGCATCTACAATTAAATCCTACCCTCTTAGCCTATTGAAATATTATCTGCACATCTACAGGTGAAACCCCATTCTCCTTGGTCTATGAATCAAAAGTCATCCTATCAATTGAGGTCAAGCTTCCCTCGCTATGAGTGTCATTACATAATCTGATCACTGATGAAGAATACTAAGTATCTTGGATAAATGAGCTATAATTCTTGGATGAGAGTCATCTTGACACCCTTAATCACTTTCAAGTATATCAAAATCAATTAAAAATGATATTTAACAAGAAGATCAAGAGTCAGTCTTTTCAAGTAGGGGATCTTATTCTCAAGAAAAATTATAAAAAATCTTCTTGATTAGAATAGTAAAGGAAAGTTTGAGCCCAACTAATTAGGTCCATTTATTTTCAAAGCAAGCTATAGATTAGGAGCATACCAATTATCAACACCTGAAAATGAACCCTTGTAGGAACTGACCAATAGCCTAAATCTTAAAAAACATTATGCTTGGGCTTCAAGGGTGTAAATCTAAAAGATTAAAAAACTCAAAAAATAATAAAAAATTAGAAAAAATATTGAAAACAATAAATAAAAAATAATCCTCTACTAAAAAATAGTTCAGTGGTGCTTTGGGCAAGTATCTTGGTGAGAAACTAGCAAAAAATTTCCTCACATAAATAAAGCACATCAATCTATCTTTGGCTCTTTATCTTATCATTCTTTGCATCACATACATCCATCACATCATTCATCCTATGTATCCCATTACCCATCCATGTTTGTATCATAAGCTTGATGTTGTGAACTATTGTACCCCCTTTTAGTAGTACTTGGCATATTCTAAAGTATACCTTGTCCTACCTTTATCGATGTAGTCTATTGCATAACATTGGGGGCAATTTGTTCTGGATCAGATCAGGTCCTTTTCTATCTTAATGTTATTGGAAATATCATCAAAAATCCCAAAAGAGTTCATATAGTATTTATCAAAAAATCCAAACACATCCAAATCTTGTATAGCTGAAAATCTTGCACAACTAAAATCTAAAAACATTTGTAAAAATTGTAAAGTTAAAATCCAAAACATTCAAATCTTATCAAAATCCCTAAAAAGGTCAAAACATAGAAAACCCCAAAAATAACACCAATGTCGAACTACGAGTCTCTGATCCTAAAAATAGGCAAGGCCATAATTGATGTGTCCCCAAGACACCCTAGGTCAGTCCTTTAGGAGTCTATCATAATAAACTAACATTCAATCAACTGATCATCTCTCAACATCAATAAGTAAACTCAATCAAATTATGTGGTCTCTACATGTATAAAGTAGCCAAGGCTCATCTTTGATAAGCCCCCAAGGCCCATAGGATAGTCCTTTAGGTTAGGTTCTTGGTCAAAACTTGGAAAACCGCTAATCATTTGAAAAATTAGAAAACTTTTAAACATTTGAAAACTTAGAGAACTCCAAAAAAAATTGGAAACTTAGAAAACCCCTAAACATTTTGAAAACTCAAACATTTCAAAATTGAAAAAAATAGAAAATTGGAAAACCCTAAACAACTTCAAAAGATCAAAAACCAAAACATTCATATAAACATTCAAAAAGACCAAAAACTACCTAAAAACATTTTAAAAACAAAAAAAATATTGATATATTTCAAAAAATACCAAGACCATTGATCCCATTTTTCCTTTACCAGCAATAAACCTTCACCCATAATAAATCAATTCATCACCTTCAACCTTCAACAAAACAAATACAAAGCAATTATCACAAGTCGTAAAGTGAAAACTTAATTGTCAAAATCTAAAGTCTAGATCATAGGTAAATGAGTCAGTAAAGCTTGTATCAAATTCTTATCACACCTCTCATCCTAATCAAAACATCTAATAAAATATCCTAGGATTTATTCTTTCTACAATCAGCAACAACATCATAAATCACCTTAGCTATGTTAGAATGGAAATAGATATAGATAACACTAACTATTTGTCTTTGACCTTTTCTTGTGATTTATCTCAAATGACCCATTCCAAGGACCTCTCAATTATGTATATCAAAAGTATTTAGAGAGAAAGGAATGGGGCATCAATCATTATATTTCATTTGGTATGCTTGTGGGTATTCTTATAAAATAGTCTTTGCGGATACTTACTTAGTTGTGTGTAGGGGGGTTGTTTGGAGTAGAATGTTGACTATTGTGTATGCTTTAGTCCGATATATTCTGAAATTCTAACCTACATTCCAATGAGGTTTTTGTATGTCAAGATGTGAACAAGAACTATCCTTATTTTTTGCAGAGTCGCAATCCATTACACTAGATACAACATTGTCTTGGTTAACAATACCATGATGCATTGTGTCTATGTGTTATATCAAACATAAGGAATAATAAAAAATACACATCCCAAGCTATGAGAAAATCATCACTATCATTACCATATCTAATAAAGTTTTAGTAGATCATTTACTTGTTGGACTTTTGAATCAATCTTAAAATCAATGATCAAATCATTCATTTTATTCTTTTATCTTCTTTCCACGCTAACTTGGTATCATGATAGTAAACAAAAAGTATCATCTTGCATCAAAAAAATTATTAGCATACATTCATGTCACATCCTCATAGCATATCATAATAATGGAAAACATAGTCCACTCCATCATCATTATCATCTAAGTTGTTTTAAATAGAATAGACATTTTATTCTAAGCATCTTAATCCATTGCATTATCACTCATCACATCCATATCATGAACATTCATAACATTTGTTGTTTAAGAATCATTCATGTATACATCTATATAAATCCACATACATGCATCATCATGGAATCATAAATAACATTAGAAGAGTACACAAAAATAAATGCATCCACCCATACATTCTACATATCATAACATGTCTTATCATCCATCCCATAACATATAATACAAAGATACTAAAAAAGAAGGTAACACATCCATATCATAACATAACATATCATATAAATCACATCATAGATCATCACATATCACATATGCGTATGTGCAAGATCATCATGGAAAAAAAGGTCCTTAAGTGGCAATGAAAATTCAGAAAATCAGAGTTGGGAAACTTGACATAAAAATTTGAAAAAAATGTCTATATTATTTCAAAAATATGTAAGAATAGAATCTGTGGAGAATTGAATGTAGTTTATAAACTACTAGGTTAATTTTTGTAAATAAAAAATCTATTTGGTGAAAATTTGAAATTTCAATGTAGTAGTACTAAAATTTCAGGGAAAAAATAAAAAGTAGGTATCTGTCTAACCACCCTAACCATACTAAAATCATAATATTTTTATTATAATATTTTAGATATAATTAGAGGACTCATGTCCGGATGTGATGCATAATTTTTTCTAATTTTTTTTCAAATAATAAATTAATTATGAATTTATTATTACAAATTTTTAAAAATATTAAAACTCATATGTCTGACCACCTTAACTTGGTCAAAAATTATTGGAATTCATTTTTTAGTTTTTTAATCCTATAGTATGTGAAGCATAGAATGTGAGGCATGTTTTGGATTCAAAAATGTGATACCGTTTGAAAGTTATAGATGTTTTTCTATCAGACTATTAATCAGGACTTTAGTCATAATTCTAATAAAAAATAAATAATTGTTATTTATTAGATTCTAAAGAAAATATAATTTATACTGGTAGAAAGCTGAGAAGCTCCTTTACAAACCCTTTTCGTTTTATCAATTTTACGTAAAATAAAAGTCATTAGCCACATGGGCGAAGTCTAGAAAAATAAGGTAAGTTCTTAGACATGTTTCGCGTGTTGACTTTTAGGATTGGCAGGTCCAAAAAAAATCCCGAGCCTAATACCAAACCTAATACCAAGGCATTAAATTTTGTGTCAGAATATCGGATATCCGATTCAAATCGGATATTGATATTGGATTTGAATTCGATATATGATATCTTTTAGATTAGTTTTAAAACAATTTATACAATCTTTAATATATTATTTTAAAATGCAATTAAGTTTATAATTTAATTTAATATATAATATATTATTAAATGTATAATATTTAAATATTTTAGCTAATCCATAAATAATTAAATATATATTACCAATTTATAAAATATTTAAATATTATCTCTCTCCACCTCTATCTCTCTCAAGTCTCTCAATCAATCACCCTCTCTCTCTCTCTCTCACTCTCCCCTCTCCTTCTCACTCCCTCTCCTTCTATCTCTCCCTCTCTCCCTCTCCATCTCTCCATTAACTCTAAACCCTCTCTCTCTCTCCCACTCTCCCTCTCCCTCCCCACCTACTCTCCCTCTCTCTCTCTCACTCTCCCCTCTTCTTCTCACTCCCTCTCCTTCTATCTCCCCCTCTCCCTCTCCCTCTCTCCCTCTCCCACTTTCCCTCACACTCTCTTACTCTCCTACTCTCCCTCCCTTTATCTCCATCTCCCTCTCTCCCTCTCCCACTCTC